>CM035845.1:179703994-179941301 GCA_020510985.1 Pholidichthys leucotaenia
GGAAAAGGTTTGCAAAATAATTACGTGAGTTTAAAAAAAATGTCCAGCCCTAGACAGTTTTTTGCAAAAATCTGGACAGTGCATATTCTTAAGTTGAAAAAATGTTTACATATTCTCTGCAAGACATGAAGGTATTTATTCTGTATTTAGCAAAATGATCAGAATTAAAATCAGTTGCTTAAATAAATACACAGCTGTGAAAGTGCAAAGGTCCAGGCACCCCACAGCCATAATTAATTACACACACCAACTGAATAGCCAAAATATGCTATTTTTCAATGAGTGGCACCATTTTTGAATAAGACCACAGCATATTACAGTGATTTTTTTTTTATGCGTTTAATTTATTAAGTATGCTGGGTGCCAGATTTTTTTTCCAATGCTATAATTGTGTATTTATTAATTTATCAGGTTTTTAATTCATGAAATAAAAAATAAATATACAGTATAGTATCTGGTAATACTGTAATTGTTTCCTTATCCTACAGAGATTGTGTTTACATATTATCAATTTCAAATTATCAAAATATGCTATTCAACAAGTGCTGGCTATTTTTTGCATAAAGCTGTATATGCAGATAAATATAAAGAGACACGTATAACAGTTATAACCAGGTTAGTATAATAAGTACCCAGGTTATAAAAGAGTGATAGATCACAAATATAAGCGGGTATCTCTTGGCTGGGGCGGGGCGGTGGCGGAGTGGCAGCACAGCAACTCACCCTTAGCCGGGGGATCCTGGGTTCAATCCCAACCCCCAACCAACAGTGATCTGTGTGGAGTTTGCATGTTCTCCCCGTGTCTGCGTGGATTTACTCCAGGATTTCTCCGGTTTCCTCCCACATACCAAAAACATGCAAGTTAGGTTAATTGGCATCAAAACTGAGGATTCTAAATTGTCCTTAGGTATGACTGTGAGAGTGAATGGTTGTCTGTCTCTCTGTGTTGGCCCTGCGATGGACTGGCCATCTGTCCAGGGTGTACCCTGCCTCTCACCCAAAGATGCTGGGATAGGCTCCAGCCCCCCCTCGACACGAAAAGTATTAAGCGGAAGAAATTGAATGAATGACTCTCTTGGCTGCCCCGTTTAGATTGCCAATGAATCTCAGAAATTTTTAATCTAACAAAAATGGACTTAGCCAAAATTAGGAATGATTTTTTTTTAAATGCAGCGCTATTAACACAGCTAGATTAGCTAACATCTGTTATGGGGACAAACACAAATAATTCATAACACTTACCTTCTGGCATGTTTACTGTACCAGTGAAACACAAACATACTACAGTGCTATTCCTCCAACATGGCGGCCGCAACAGGAAGTGATGTCAGAGTGCCATTCTCTATATACAGTTTATTGGTCTACTCCCTGTTCCCGTCAGTCCCCACTGAAATTCATGATTAATTCATAATAACTCATCAACACATTGTCATTTTCCACTTTAGAAACAAACTTGATCTTTTTGTCTCATGCGTCCTACTTTTACCAGCCAGTCCATTTTTTTGCCTTTGATTTCACTGGAATGAGCTGATGTGACGGTGCGTGTCCGTCGTCCATCCGTTTATCTGTCTGTCAGTCCGTCTGTTCATCCATTTACATTTTACAGGAATTGCTACTCCTCCTAGGCAGTTGGCTCCATGGTCACCAAGCTTACTCACAATGATCCTCAGGTTTGTCAGCATCCAGGCTGTGCTCAAGGTCAAGGTCACTGTCAGAGAGTTGCCAGGAGATCTGGGCATTTATGAGCTCACTAGAATCCTCCTAGACAATTGCCTGTATGCGCTGTGTTTTCTTATCAAAAACAGGCCATCTGAAATAAGGAAACAATCATATTTATTTTGCAGTTTTGTGCAGTTATTCTTACTTTCCACCTCAAAAAGACAACATGAAGTCATAGAATATTTTTGACTGAGACACATTGGCCCTTGAAGCAGATGGGCCACTGCGGCAGAAGACCTCCACTGATGTCACGCCTCTCAGCTAAGAACAGAAAACTGAAGCAACAGTTCACACAGGCTCATCAAAATGGAAAACAGAAGACTGGAAGAAAGTTGCCTGATCTGAGTCTCACTTTTGCTGCAACATTTGGATGGCAGAGTCAGAATTTGGGTCCAAACATGAAGCGTCATGAATGTGCAGCCAACATATCTGCAGCAGCAGTGTGGTGTTAGCATATCAATATGGACAAATATCTCTGGGGAATGTTTCAAGCACCTTGTTGAATCAACGCCATGAAGAATTAAAGCAGTTCTGAAGGCAAGAGGGCTCCAGTACACGAATAGCAAGGTGTACCTGTTGAAGTGGTTGGGGGTTGTCTATGAAAATTAAAATGAAGAGTAATAATAGATCAACACAGATTTTTAATAGCCCTATAATGGAGAACATGTATTGCAACTGCTACTCAGTGCTGAATAGAGCAACAGAAAACATGTAAAAATGCCAGTGACCACCATCTCGCCGTTTTTTCAGGCTCAACGACACATTCAAGTGGCCTCAGCGACATCAGGACATCAGAGTTGACACAGTGGATAAGCACAAGCTTACCTGCAGGGGATCAGGCCCTGGTCTAGAAGTGTTTATGTTAATGTAACTCATGGTTTTAACTTGCTAGTTTTGGTTTGAAAGCAGCTGTATTGCAACAAATGGTCCCGTTTTAGTTGCCAGCAGATCAGCTCACTCTCTCTGACCTTAGCCATTTAGTGGGATATTGTTAAAATGACCCTTCATATACTATACATATACTCTCCCAAATTGCCGTCATCGTGCTGTCCTAAAACTGCCTCTTTAACATCCTCACTGTGCGTGCCATCATTGTTCACTGCTGAGTGATTTGATGGATTACAGCTAGTTTAATTATCCAGTACCGTCATAAATAAAGGTGTAGTCACTGGCTGACAATGTCGTGACACCCCTTCAGCCTTCTCTTATTTTTTCCTCCACAGATACAAAGGGAAGTCATATCGATCCACCATTCGGTTAGTCCGCCTTTCAGACCAGGTCCCAGATTTCTGTCGTAAGGTGTGTGCTAAGCTGCAGTGCTGCTCGAACCTCTTTGGCCCCGCCCTCGTGACCGACAAGTGCCCAAAGAACTGCTCCGTACAAACAAAAACCAAATACAGTGAGTGCCTGTAATTATACGCAACACATTCTGGTCCGCCAAAGACCCAAATCAGAGCTTGTGACGAGTCTGCAATTGCTTCTAATGAGAGTTTTGTTTTGAGTGGATTGTTTTCAAGCATCTTCTGTGTCCACAGCTTATTACTATGGGAAGAAGAGGAAACTGTCCAAGCCCCTTGGAGGAGAGGAGGCGGCAGAGGGAGAGCTAGCCAAGCCAGCGCGCCGCAGGAAGAAGAGGAAAGCTATTTTTGTGCAGAAGAAAAGACGTTCGTCCACTCTTGACTACACTCCTGCTGGCTCCTCTCAGGTTAGCTAGCACTCTTATTCCCTGTTTTTCCCTTTAGTCCTGAACCTCTAATAACAGCTGTCATCAACACAGTATGAGTTGGTGTGTAAATGTAGACAAACTGGTCCCTGAACAGAGATAGCAAACGTCCTCTAATGTCTTACCCCAGCAGAAGAACGGATAACTGAGTTTTTTTTTTTTTTTAATTTAAGTTTTTGTAAAGGGTATACAGGTCATTACAGCATTGCATTGTTTACATTTTCATCACATGTTCCCTTATTTTTGCTATTTGACAACATTGGTAGGATAGTTATTACAACAACCCCCCCCCCCTTTTTTTTAAAGTGAAAGAAAAAGTGAAGTTAAGGAGAATTAAATAAAAAACAAACAAACAAACGAATAAACAAACAAACAGAACAGCAAAAAACAAACAAACAGAAAATTAAGTAATTAAAAGTAAAAGAGCAACTGAGTAGCGTTGGAACAAAGAGCGGGACCATCATTGAAATGGTATTTGTCAAAGATTAGTTCTAATGGAAGATACATATGCGATCCAGGGTTGCCAAAAGATTATGAACCCATCCATGTCCTGTCTCAGTGCGAATGTCAACTTTTCCATCGAGTAAATGTCTTGAATCACGTTAATCCAATCTTCAGGTGTAGGACAGTCCTTCAGCATCCATTTTTTAGTTAGGGCTTTTTTACTTGCCAATATTAAAACATTGAATAAGTATTTATCTCCTCGTCTTTCCAGTGAGTCCGGTAATAAACCCAAATACAAAGTTACAAAAGAAAAGGGAACTGTTATTTTGAATATTTTCCCCAATATTGTCTGTACGTTGGACCAATATTGGTGGATAACTGGGCATGACCAAAACACATGAAAATGATTTGCAGTCTTTTCACCACACAAGCGCCAACAGTTCAACCCCTTATGGGTAAATTTGTTTTGTGCAGGTGTTCTGAAAAATCTTACCAAGTTTTTCCATCCAAATTCTCTCCACTGCAGGGATGAGGTACTTTTCCATTGCTGTTTATTTAGCTTTTCCCATATTTCCAATTGTAAAGTGAAATTCCCCTCTTTTTCCCATCTCTCTTTTATATATGATGTGTTGTCTCCTTTTAAGTCTTGAAGACCTTGGTATATTTTAGAAATGTATCTGATCCCTGGGATCCCTTTATATGCCATTAAGAAGACCTTCAGAACACCTGACTGGGCCCTTTCCAAATCCTCCTTTTTAAGTATATTGTTTATGTGGTGTCTAAGCTGAAAGAACCTGTAAAGATCTTGATTTATTAGACCTTGTTTTTTCAAATCTTCAAAACTTCTTAAAGTTTGCCCCTTAAAAAAATCGTAATATTTTATCAGCCCTTTCTCTTTCCACTCTTTAAATCTAGTGTCTGTTTTATTGGGGGTAAAGTCTTGATCATAGGCAATCCATTGCAGAAGTCGATAGGGCTCTTTAGCTTGATTCTCTCTGACTATCTTAAACCAAATTTTTAGCGGGGTCTCTATCCACGGGTTAGTGTTATTCAGGAGTTTAGTTAAGGCATTGTTCCCTATTATCGCCTGTAGGGGGATGTCACTTGTTATTTGGCATTCCATCTCCTTCCATTGTGCAGTGTAGACTGGGTTACATATCTCTATTAAAGTTTTAATTTGTGCAGCTATAAAATAGTCCCTGATATTTGGCAGCGCGAGCCCACCTTTGTCTTTGTTTAGCTGTAGGGTTCTATATCTGATTCTAGGTCTCTTACCCTGCCATATGAATCTTGAGATCCTTCTGTCCAGTTCCTGCCATGTTTTTTTGGGAGGTTCTACCGGTATTGTTTGGAAAAGGTATAGAAGACGTGGAAGTATATTCATTTTGACTGCTTCAATTCTTTGTGCGGTACCTAAGAATGGTATCATATTCCATCTTGCTAGGTCAGATTTTATTTTTGTCACCAGTGGATCATAGTTTAGTGTTATAATTTTGTCGAGTTGTTTCGGGATATTGACGCCCAGATATTTCATAGATTCCAACTCCCAGTTAGTTTTGAGTTCATTTAGTGAAAAATGATTTGGGTCATAGTTGAATGTTAAAACTTGGGTTTTGTGCATGTTTAATTTGTACCCTGATAAATCTCCATAGTCTGAAAAAACTGAGATTAGTTCTGGTAGAGAAGTGTCTGGCTGCCCTAGGTATATTAAAATGTCATCAGCAAAGAGTGCTATTTTATGTTCTTTCTGACCAAGTGTAATACCTTGAATTTCTTGATTTTGTCTTATCCATTGGCTCAGAGGTTCTATGAAGATTGCAAAGAGCAGTGGAGACAGGGGGCAGCCTTGACGACATCCTTTTTCCAGCTCAAAAGATGATGATAAATTACCGTTAATCCTTATTTTAGCTGTTGGTTTTTTATATAATGCCTGTATAGTTCTAATGAAGTTGTTATGAAAATTGAAACTGGATAAGATTTTATAGAGGAAAGACCAGTCAACCGAATCGAATGCTTTTTCAGCATCTAATCCCAATATGACTGCATTTAAGTTATATTTTTTTATATGATGAATTATGTGTAAAGTGCGTCGAATGTTGTCTTGTGTCTGTCTTTGTCTTATAAAACCTGTTTGGTCTAAGTGAATTAAGTCTGTCAGTATGTTTTCTAACCTTTTGGCAAGGATAGTGGTAAAAAGCTTATAGTCCTGATTTAATACACTGATTGGTCTGTAGTTGGAGCATTCTAGTTTATCCTTTTCAGGTTTAGGTATGACTGCAATGACCCCTTCTCTCCAGGAGGGGGGGATTTCCCCTGTGTGGAGGACATAGTTAAATGTTTTCAGGAGGAGAGGAGATAGTTGCTGTTTAAAGGTTTTGTACCATTCTGCTGTATAGCCATCTGCTCCTGGGGATTTGTTAGCTTTAAGTTTCATAATTGCTTTTTCCAATTCTTTAGGTTGTATTTCTGACAGTAGGGTTTTATTTTGTGATTCCGTAAGTTGGGGAAGGTTTAATGTGTTTAGGAATGTCTCGGATGCGTTTTTATGTTTTTTGTGGGAGTATAAGTTCTTGTAGTAATTCTCGAAGCTTTTAAGAATATCCTGAATTCTGAATTTTATTTCCTTTGATACTGGGTCTCTGATTTTGTAGATTGCTCTTTCCGTTTGTTGTTTCCTCAATTTATAGGCTAGTAATTTTGCCGATTTACTGCCTGCTTCATAGTGTTTTTGTTTCAGAAATGTAAGTTTCTTCTGGATTTCTATTGTGTAGATCTCATTTATTTGATTTCTAATTTCTTTGATCTTGAGCGAGCCATTAGAATGAGTGTTATCTTTGTGTTCTTTTTCTAGGTTCTTGAGCTCTGATTCTAGTGTGATTAGTTTTTCTTGTCTCAGTTTCTTTTGGGTTGCCAGTTTTGCAATAATTTTTCCCCTTATTACAGCTTTGCACGCATCCCACAGTATTAAAGGGGATACTTCTCCATTATCGTTTTCTTCCAAATATCTGAGAATATCTGATTCCAATTCATCTTTCAGTGGCCCTTTGAGGACACTTGAATTCAACCTCCAGGAAAATGTATTATTTGTGTATTTTTGGATGTTTAAATCCATATAGATTGGACTGTGGTCAGAGAGATCCATCAGTCCTATTTTACATGTTTTTACTCTTCCAATGTCTCTATTAAACATAAAAAAGTAATCAATCCTTGAGTAAGATGAATGTGGCGTTGAATAAAAAGTATAATCTTTTACATTGGGGTTGAATTCCCTCCATACGTCACAGATTCCCATTTCTTTTAGTAGCATCCGAGTATTCCTATTTTGGGTGTTATTTTGATGTGAAGAATTACCTGTTGCATCCCAGTATGGATTCAGTCTTAGATTGAAGTCTCCACCACATATCACTAAACCTTGGGCTTTAGTTATCATTAGGTCGAATACATTTTTATAAAATTTCCATTTAGCCCCTGGTGGTGCATATACATTCAGCAGGGTGATATCTCCTCCCTCTAGCCGCCCAGTTACCAAACTGGGCGGCTAGAGGGAGGAGCCTCCCTTCTTTATCTTTGTGTTCTGATTTTTTTTCAAAAGTAATTTTGGTTGATATCAATGTCGCTACTCCCCTCCTCCTCCCTGATTTATATGAAGATGAAGAGATCATTTTAAACCCTTGTCTACCGAGTTTAGTGTGTTCCACGTCTGTTAGGTGGGTTTCTTGTAAAAATACTATTTCTGCTTTGTCTTTTTTCATTTTGCGTAGAATCTTGGATCTTTTAACTGGATTCAGGATCCCTTTTACATTATATGAGGCTATTTTGGTTACACCCTGTTTCTCCATTGTATTTTCTTATTTAGTATAACAGTGTGGTGGCCCTCTTTTTTGCTGCTCAGAAACTGAAAGATCATTAAGAACATAAAAAACATTAAGTACATAATGAACGAAACTTTAAAACAAAAAACTGTCAAAAAAACTTCCTGAGCTGGGGTCTCTTTAAAGACCCTGTAAGAGCCCTGATGGAGTATGGGCTCTGAGGGAAATTCCTCAAACTCTGTTACGTGCTGAGGGCCCTCTCTTACCCCTGTAAGTTGTCCCATGTTTTTAACGTGAATTTCAGATCCCAATCCGAATTTGTAATGTTTTTTTTTTTGTTTTTTTTTATGCCTATACTCTATGAGCTTGTGTGCACCCTCCCACCCCCATCACAGCAAACATTCACTCTAATACAGTATTTGTTAGTGTGGGGAGAACATGTGGGTCATTGTTACATTTCTATTTTAACATGATTTTTTTTTTTTTTCCCCCTTTAAATTAAGAAGACATTTGTTTCTAATGCTAAAACTGCTCCATGAAAGGTTTTGCCACATGCTGATTCTGCATCTTCTTTAATGTTTGTTACCTTGTAGGAGGGGGGATGGAAGTGCAGAGTGACTG
Source organism: Pholidichthys leucotaenia (assembly GCA_020510985.1). Lineage (NCBI taxonomy): Eukaryota > Metazoa > Chordata > Actinopteri > Cichliformes > Pholidichthyidae > Pholidichthys > Pholidichthys leucotaenia. The sequence goes on from CM035845.1 coordinate 179,712,314, forward strand.
TAGAGAGAAAGAAAAAAAAAACCCCCAAAAAGGTCGCTATTCCTTTCTGGAACTGGAAAGCTTATCTTTGTAGCTCTGGGGCTGGGTGTTCCCGCTGCTGGCCCGTGGATTTTGAAGGTCTCTGAGTGGACCACGTTTGAGCTCTGATTTTCTCGTTCAGATCCGCTGCGGGTTTAAACACCGTTACCGGGAGACCTCTTCTTGCCATGTCAGTTGTTGCTTCTTCCGCTGAATTGTAGAGACATGACTCTTCCCCGTAAAAGACCCTTAGCTTCGCCGGAAATGGCGTCTGAAAGCGTAGATTCTTTTCCCGTAAAACCTTTTTGGCGTCGTTATATTCCCGTCGCTTTTTAAGAACTTCAGGGGTGTAATCGTGTTCCACGAAAACTTTTCTTTCTTGATGCATAAATCCTTTCTTCTGCCAAGCCCGTCTTACAACTTCTTGTTTTATTTTGAAGTCGGAGAATCTTACCAACACTGAACGTGGGGGCGCTTCCGGGGCTGGCTTTGCGGCTAATGTGCGATGTGCCTTTTCTATCTTCAAATCTGTGGATTGTGGAATATCCAACTTCTCTCTCAATAAGGATTCCACGCATTCTGCCACTGTGTTGAAACCATCTTCAGCTCCTTCTTTCAGACCGTGAATTCTGATGTTGTCCCGTCTCTGTCTTCCTTCTTGGTCGGCTAGCTTAGCCTCCAGCCTTGACTGTTTTCTGTGTAAATCCAGTACAGAATCTTCAAGCACTTTTATTCTGTCTTCAGCTTCCAAGATTCGGTTTTCGGCCTGGTCCATTCTGCTGTTCGCCTTTTTTAGATCCTCTCTGAATTCAAGAAATTCGGCCCGAAATCGTCGTAATTCGTCAAATAGCGATTTCAAGCTAATCCTTTTGTTAGTTAGGCCCAGGCACTCGTCTTCTGAACGGAGGTCTTCTGGTTCTGATTCCGCGGCTGCTGTGCGTCCTGATCTGGGGAATGTCAGTTTCCTCTGCTTTTGGTTAGGCATGGTGTTATTGTCTTTTGAATTTTAATCTTCCAAAAATCCGTTAGGTCTGATTTTGAGGAGGTTTTCCTTGGATTGAGTCTGGGAGTTTCACCGTTAGGTTGCTATCACCATGGCGTCCAGACCGGAAGTCCCGGATAACTGAGTTTTAAAAAAGCACCGATTCAACTTGCTTACTCAAGTAAAGGTATTAAAGTTTAGGGAGTTTAGGAAGTGTCTTTAAAATCTAAAAATAAAAAGTACATCTTTGAAGGACATTTCTGCAAGGTTTTTAAAGGTGTGTGAACCACGTGTCACTAGCATGATGTGAAGGTGAATAAACCATTCTAACTAAAAGAAAAGAAAAATATTATGAACCTTGTGTTTTCTTCAAAGTGCAAATCGGTTTTCAATTACTGGGTTTCCCACCAACTTAATTGTGTTTTTAACGCGCATTTCTCGTAATTCGTCTAAAGGAGTGTCTGTTTCTATCAACTGTGCTAAGTGAGCTAGCTAGCAAGCAAATGTTCCGTATGGAATGTAACCTAACTTTCTACATAACACTCTTCAAACAGGAACATGTAGAATGGAGCACTGAAGTTAAAACAAATAAAATCCTAGGCGTGGGGGAAGATGCCTGTTTATCCAGAGGAACCTTTGAAGAGTTGTGTGCTCTGATGGGATCAAGCTCCTTAATGCCCTGATTCTTAAGTAGCTGTGTTCATGTGTCAGGACATTAACCGTGGTAATAAATAGTTAAAGATAAATCAGTAATTTATATTTAGGAGTTAAGTCATAATCATCAAAGTTCTGAAAGTTTATTTTTTGTATGCATCGCTTTATATGTGATGAATATAGAATGCATGTATGCCTCCCCAAATAAATGAGAAGAAAAACATTGCCGTAGAAACTGAAACTTTTGAAATGTTAAGTTGTTAAATTAATTATGATGGTGATTTAAGGTCACATTCCCCAGCCATGCATGAGGCAAGTGTTCCCAAATATGTCTGACTCCCGTCTCTTTCTTCCTCATTCAGGACAGTGACGAGGGCGAGGAGGATGAAGAGATGGCCATGCAGTCCAGCAGTGAGGGCACCAACTCAGAGCCCCGTGAGGACCACACGGACACATCATCAGTGGAGGTGACCAGCAGCCGTCCCCGCCGCACGCCGAGGCTGCGAAAGACTGTCAGCATGGCGGGAAGCACCACAGGCAGCCAGGAAAGCTCTGTCAGCTGTAGGAGGTCTACTCGCTCGCTGTCAGCCTACAACAAGAACAACAAGAATCAGCCGGCCAAAGGACAGGAGGAGCAGGTGAAACGGGTTTATCATTCATTTTGGTTAGGGCCGGGCTTAGGCTAAGTTAAGATAAGATAAGATAAGATAAGATAAGCCTTTATTAGTCCCACAACGGGGAAATTCCAGGATTGCAACAGCACAGGGATAGCAACACTCAGAGCAACAATCAGAAGGCAAGAAAAAACAAGCAAGCAAGAGCAGCTAATATACATATGTACATATTACTATAAAATATATATATACACACACACACACACACACACACACAGACACACAGTGCAGAGCATTGTAGCTGGATGGAATAAATATATGAATATATGAACACAGTGCAGAGCATTGTAGCTAGATGGAATAAATATGTAAATATATAAACACCCACAGTATGGAGCATTGCAGCTAGGTGGAATAAATATGCAAGTATATAAACACACACAGTGCGGAGCAATGTAGCTAGATGGAATAATATGTAGATATATAAAAACACAGTGCGGAGCATTGTAGCTAGATGGAATAAATATATAGACATATAAATATAAACACACCCAGTGCAGAGCATTGTAGCTAGATGGAATAAATATATAGACATATAAATATAAACACACCCAGTGCAGAGCATTGTAGCTAGATGGAATAAATATGTAAATATATAAACACACACAGTGCAGAGCATTGTTGCTAGGTGGGATGAAACAGCATAACCGTCTATTTAGTTATCCTACATGGTATGATTATGTGCCCATACATATTCTCACCCTCCATAGCGACCGGTATGTTCCTAGTTGTATGCCGGAGAGGACCATTGTGTAAGTCTATTGCATCTTTTGCATTCAAAAAAAAAAAAAAAAAGAAACTATTAGTTTGTTACGTCTTTTTGCTATCTCTGCGAGCAGCCCTGCTTAGGTTGTACAGTCTGACAGCCGTTGGTAGGAAGGACCTACGAAACCTCTCGGTTGTGCACCTGGGATGATGTAGTCTGCTGCTAAATGAGCTCCTCAGTGCATCCAGTATGTCCTGCATAGGGTGGAACTCGGACTCCAGCAGAGATGACAGTTTAGCCACCATCCTTCTCTCTCCTATCTCCTCCATCGGATCAAGGCGTTGCCCCAGGACAGAGCTAGCTTTCTTAATCAGTTTGTTCAGTCTCTTCCTATCGGCTGCAGTAATGCCACTGCCCCAGCAGACCACTCCAAAAGTGATGGCTGATGCCACCACCGTGTCATAGAATGACTTCAGCAGCGCCCCTTGTACACCAAAAGACCTGAGTCTCCTCAGCAGGAACAGCCTGCGCTGTCCCTTCTTGTAGAGTGCGTCAGTATTGTGTGACCAGTCTAGTTTATTGTTCAGATGAATACCCAGGTACTTGTAGGATGTCACCATCTCGATGTCTGTTCCCTGTATATTTACTGGTGCTGTGAGGGGCTGCCCATGCCTGCGGCAGTCCACCACCAGCTCCTTAGTTTTCCTCGCGTTGATCTGGAGGCAGTTCCGATGGCACCAGTCCACAAAGTCCTGGATAAGCCCTCTGTACTCAGCTTCATCTCCGCTGGAGATGAGACCAACGATCGCAGAGTCATCAGAGAACTTCTGTAGATGGCAATGTGTTGTGTTGTGTGAGAAGTCCGCAGTATAAAGAGTGAACAAGAAGGGAGCCAGCACCGTTCCCTGGGGGGCCCCCGTGCTACTGATGATCGTGTCGGAAACACAGTCCCGGGTTCTCACAAACTGAGGCCGGTTTGTGAGGTAGTCCAGGATCCATGATGACAGGTGCTGGTCCACCCCTGCGCGCAGCAGCTTGTCCTTCAGGATCATCGGTTGGATGGTGTTGAAAGCACTGGAGAAGTCAAAGAACATGATCCTCACCATATTCCCGGGCTTCTCCAGGTGAGACAGAGAACGGTGAAGGAGGAAGATCACCGCATCCTCCACCCCAATGCCATGCTGGTAGGCGAACTGGAGTGGATCCATCGCTGGTTCCACCAGGGGGCGGAGATGAGCAAGGAGCAGTCTCTCCAGGGTCTTCATCAAGTGGGACGTCAAGGCCACCGGTCTGAAGCTGTTCAGGTCTTTGGGGTGGGAAGTTTTTGGTACAGGTACCACACAAGATGTTTTCCACAGCTGTGGTACCCTCCCCAGTTTCAGGCTCATGTTGAAGATATACGTCACAATCCCACACAGCTGGTCTGCACAGGACTTGAGGAGCTTTGCGCTGATGCCGTCCGGTCCCGACGCCTTCCTCGCCTTGATCTTCCTCAGCTCCGTCCTCACCTGGGTCTTGGTCAGGGTCAGGATGGGGGGCTGTGTGTTGGGAGTGGGGGGGGTGTCGGTGGAGTGGGGAGTGGGCAGCAGGACTTGATTTCTTTAGAGGCAGCAGTGGTTGTTGTGCAGACAGGGGGGAGGGCGGTTGGTCAAATCTATTGAAAAACAGATTCAGGTTGTTCGCCCACTCCCTGCCCCCCGTGGCCTGGGGGGAGGTATTCTGGAGCCCCGAGATGGTTTTGAGGTTTCTCCAGACCCCGCTGATGTCGCTCTGTTGCAGCTTGTCCTCCATCTTCTTCCTGAAGCTGTCCTTGCCTTCTCTGATCTTTCTCCTCAGCTCCCTCTGTACGGACTTCAGCATCTCCCTGTTCCCCGACCTGAAGATCCTCTTCTTCTCTCTCAGAAGTGTTTTTATCTCAGGGTTGATCCAGGGTTTGTTGTTTGAGTGACGCCGTATGGTCTTGGTGGGAACGGATTTGTCCACACAGAAGCTGAGGTAGCCCGTGAAGGTGTGAATGAGGCCATCGATGTCCTCACCATGTGGATCGCAGAGCTGCTTCCAGGCAGTGGCTTCAAAACAGTCCTTTAGAGTGTCCATTGTCTCCTCAGACCATAACTCCACAGTGTGCATGGCCGGAGGTTGTCTGTGCACTAGGGGTTTGTACACCGGTCGGAGATGAACCAAGTTGTGATCCGATCTCCCAAGTGGGGGGAGTTGTGATGAGGTGTACGCCTCCTTAGTGTTTGCGTAGAACAAATCCAGTGTTTTATTGTCTCTAGTGTGGCATGTGACATACTGGGTGAAAGTGGGCAGAATGGGAGACAGTGAAACGTGGTTGAAATCGCCTGAGATGAGGAGAAGAGCATCTGGGTGTTCTGTCTGCAGCCTGCTGGTTACTGAATGGATGACGTCACGCGCTGTCCCAGCGTTCGCCGTCGGATTTGCATAAACAACAATGCAGATCACGTGTGAGTGTTCTCTCGGGAGATATGTAGGCCTCATGCTAACAGCTAGCAACTCAATGTCTTTGCTGCAGTGTCGTTGTTTAACAGTGATATGTCCCGGTCTGCACCAGTTGTTGTTAACATACATGATCACTCCACCGCCCCTAGTTTTGCCACTCTCTGGTGTTCGGTCAGCTCGTATCGTGTGAAAACCCTCCAGCTCAATGTTAGCATCTGCTGCTAGTTCAGTTAGCCACGTCTCAGTAAACAAAAGGAGAGAGCACTCCCGGTAAGTGCTATCATAACGGGAGATAGCCGCTAGCTCATCTAACTTTCCCAGTATCGACCGTACATTTCCCATGACAACAGATGGAAGGGAGGGTCTGTACCTTATATTTTTTGTCCTCCGCCTTACTCCAGCCCGGCAGCCGCGGCGTTTTCGCCTCAGTTCTCTCGGTATGTCGAGTTTTTCCAGTGGGACCGGGTGGCGGTTAAATGCTAGCAGCTCTTCCCTGTTATATCGTATCCTGCTATAAACAGTGGCTCCGTCCACCGGCTCAGGAGACATTTGGGATGATCTGTGTGTCCGTGATATAAGTGGGGTGAAAAAAAAAAGTGATCAAAAGAGAGAGGAAGGGAAAAAAAAACTCGGAATCGAGCCGCTGTTGCAAAAGGCAGCCGACTGGTGTGGCGCCGAGAGGAAAAAAAAAAAAAAAAAAAAAAAAAAAAGTTTGCCGTAATTTAGTTTGAAGTCTGGTTTTGTAATTACGCCAGATATGCCGTCAGGGTGTAATGTAAGCCTTCTTTTTGTTACAACCAATTCTGAATATCACGTGAAGTTAAGTGCAGTTAGTTCTCATACAGTTGTGAAAAAATTAGGACACCCTATTATAAGCCTGTGTGTGTGTGGTTTTTTTTTTTTACATATTTGGACAGTTGGATATTTGATATCAATGTTGAAAATCCTGGGAGATTCACGAAATACAACCAAACAAAAATAAAGACTTTTTTTCAAATTTTCTGTAAAATGTAATTCTAAACAAATAGTGAGGAATAAATTAGGACACCCCCCATCTTTTTTAGGACACCCCCACATTCATTCCCACTTACAGTGGCTAAAATAAATTTTAAAAAATGCAAATAAAAGCAAAAACAAGGTCAGACATAGATATGTGAACATTTCTTAATAAAGAACTGAATATTTAAAGGAGTGTCCAAACTTTTTCCACATGATTGTATAATAAATAACTTTACAGCAATGTGGTAGATCAGATTCTGAAAACAATCCTCTAATAGTCTGATTAAAAAAATGTATAACTTTTAAAGGGGATTGACAGAACAAATCTGTTGGACAAAAGCCATTACCATTTAATATTATTATACACTGTTGCAGATGAGTGACTGACTGAAAAGAACTAGTGTGTGTGAGTCTGTAACTAAAAGTGTGTCTTTAATGTGCCTGTGTGTTGAGGTGGAGGGGGAAGATCAGCTGATTTTGGACAAAAACCCTCTGGAGTGGAGCGTGGAGGAAGTGGTGCAGTTCATTAACTCCACTGACTGTGCTTACCTGGCAAACATCTTCCAGGAGCAGGTACACACACATGCACACTTACACGCACTGAAGTCGTGTGTCTGTTCATTTGTATGATCCAAAAATGTTAATTATGTAAACCTTGATTTGTTTTTCTGTGAATACAGAATTTGCATCATAATTTCTCCTTTTTGGCTTCTAATATGAAAGCATCTGTGCAGAGTTGTCAGTTATTGGGAAACTTTTTTTGCCTTCACAGTAGTTTCCTCCTCTGATCAGTCACACGGAGCAGAGCAGAGATAAAAGCAAGTTTAAATCAGTTTGAAAATGAAATCTAAGTGGGAAAACCTCAAATAGACAAATGAAGTCATTTTGTGTCATTTCTGTTTACCCACCTCTGACTACAGGCCAGAGGAGATCCTCATTAGTTTGCTTTTTCTGCAGAATACTCAGCCTTCTAAAGCTACTTAACATGTCATAATTTTTGGAGGTATAAATATGTTGTTTGATGAAAGGTAAAAATAATGCCGAATGAGTGGCGCTGTCTCTCTGTTCCTGCGTAGGACATTGATGGTCAGGCTCTCCTGCTGCTGACTCTGCCCACAGTGCAGGAGTGTATGGACCTGAAGCTCGGCCCCGCCATTAAACTGTGTCACCAAATCGAGCGTGTCAAAGTGGCCTTCTACAAACAGTACGCTGACTGATGGGGCAGCGGCGGCGGGGGACACTGAGTCAGGAGGAATCCTTTGGTTGTGCTTGAGTGGCAAAATGTTGGATTGTGGGAAATGTCTTTGGATTTCCAAATTCTCTTAGCCAATAGCTGTACTGGAAAAGCACAAAGTGAAAGACAACAGGAGGGTGTTTCCCTCGGAGATGCTGAAGGATTCATGTCCGTGTGGAAATATTGTGCATTTTCTATGAAAAAAAAAAAAACGCTTTCTGCTGCACACTCAAAGCACACCGGTTTGTCATCTGTGTGTGCGTCACTGATCTGTGAAGAAATTCAGGACTCTTTTCTAAGTCCTTTTTATTTGTTTGGGTTTTTTTTCTTGCCTTTCATTTCCATTTGATTTGTGATAGATGAGCATCATTGCATTTAAGTTAAAACAAATAATGATTAATTTTCCCTTTTCCGCATGAATGAATTGGTTCTGAAAATTTATTTAACAAACCAAGAAGTAATATATTTGTGGAATATTTATTGTTTAATCCCTGTTTAGAAGGAGTGATTTACATTTCTGGACATGTGAAAAATAATCACCACAATGTCAATGTCAACTTCTTTTCACTGAAACATAACCAGGACAGCTCATATTTAGTTAAACCTACACTTGTGTGTTTGAAACATGCTCATATAACCAGCCTCTCTTCTGTTTGTTACAGTTAAACAAAACAAAACATGTAAGCTATTTTGTGTCCACCTATGCAATTCTGTTGCAGATATTTTTGATAAGAAAGAAAATAAATTTCTATTGATTTGTATCCACTTTTCTTCCTGTGCTTTATTTAAAAAAAAATGTGGAATCTACTAGCGGTGGGAATTACCAGAGGCCTCACGATACAATATTATCATGATACGTGGGCCTCAATGCAATATTGAAATACACTGATTATTGTATTATCACGTTTTGCAATTTCCATGTATTTTGGAACCAAACTTTTGTGGACTTTGAGGCATGCTTGGCATCACTGTCCTGTTGGAAGGTCCAATGATGCCCAAGCTTCAGCTTCGTAACAGACGACAACATTTTCTCTTAGGATTTCCTGATACTTGATTGAAGCCATCTTACCTACCACACACTGCAGGTTTCCAGTGCCAGAGGAGGTGAATCAGCCCCAGTGCATCAATGAGCCATCAACATGCTTCATTTCCATATAGGCCAAAAAGTTGGGTCCAGTTTGCTTAAAACTATATAAATAAGCCAAAGAGGTTTTAGGATTCTGTTCTGTGGAGTGGTGAAACAAAACTGGAACTTTTTTGGGCCTATGGAGCAGTATGTCTGGACAAGAAAGAATGAAGCATATGCTGAAAAGAACACCATGCCTAAAGTGAAGCGTGGCAGTGGCTCAGTGGTGTTCTGGGGCTGTTTCACTCCTGGCATTGGAAACCTGCAGCATGTGATGGATGGATCCAATAAAGCATCAGGAAATCCTGGGAGAAAATGTCATGCTGTCTGTGAGGAAGCTGAAGCTTAGGCGTCATTGGACCTTCCAACAGGACAATGATCCCAAGCATACCTCGAAGTCCTCCAAGGCTTGGTTTCAGAAGGAGTCCTGGAAGATACTAGAGTGACCATCACAGTCGCCTGACTTAAATCCCATTGAAAATTGCTGGTGGGATTTGAAAAAGGCGGTTGCAGCATGTAAACCAAAGAATATTAGTAAACTGGAGATCTTTGCTCATGAGGAATGGACTAAAGCTGGATTCATGCTGCACTTCTGCTGTTAGCGTATGCGTGACCGGAAGGCTTGTGTGATGAAATTTACGTCATCATCTCCAGTCCGCTAGTGTCCGTAGAGCTCTTCTGCGGACGACCTCGTGCAGCCCAAATTTTCTGACCACGTGGCCTGCCCGCAATGACTGCGCATGCGCAAGATTGAACATCCAATTCACAAGGTGGCGCTATCGACGCAGCATACAAAGTCAAAGTAGATGAAGAAGACAAAGAGGAAGCAGAAGATGAGACTAAACATACATGAATCGTTTTGCAGCAGCAGCAGCTTGAGCAGAGAAGAACATTGAAAAACGGTAATTCCTCCTCCTTGAAACAATGCTATTGTTCTTGCTACTGTAGCACCAGATTATTTAGCATCTCAGACAAGAGACAGTGGATAAGCATGGGAGAACAATGCTCAGGAGGTTCCTGGCGAGATAGCAGGAAGGAGTCAAGGACGTAGGGGGTTGAATGCAGTGTAATGCAAATGTCATGTTGTGTGTGGGAAAATGCCATGAAACTTGGGAGGAGAGATTTGGGTAAAAGAAGAGTGCCTGCTGAAATGTGTCAGTCTGTTCTGTGCTTGAGAGATGTGAAGTGTGTAATAAACCGTCTGCCATGAATCAGCCTCTTATTTCACACACTCCACACTGGTGACCCAAGACGTATTATGGAACACGAGGCAAGAACCCCGGAGCCGGCCCGGTCAGGAAGCTCCAGCGAGGTGGCAGCCATCCCCCACAGACAGCCCAGACTGGAACCCCCAGCCACGCATGTGCGGTTTCAGTCAAGCTACCGGATTTCCAGGGATGAGAATGGGGTTTGGGAAAAAAAGAGGAAACTAATCCGGGGGTCTTGGGGGACGCACAAGGCAGAGCCTTGGTGATCTGGGGGGCAACGCCCCCCATAAACTAACGAAATCTGGTGTTTTAGAATGCTCAAATGTGGTCTTATATTTAAAGTTAGAAGTAAGTACAAATGCATTTATAGTTTACCTTTTTAATCTGCTGCTGCATCACGTGTAAATTTATGATATCTGAATGGTATGTTGATGTAATAATACTAAATTATATTTTACTACTATTTAATATGTTTAGAACTGACACAGAATTGCATTTACATAGTTCTAGAACAGACAAAATAATTTAACCAAGTAAAATAAATTATAAAAATTAACAAAATTCCATCACCAAGTCCATCACCCATTTATTAAAACATACTGACATTCTGCAAACATTTTGATTTATTAATGTGTGCATTTGTTAGTGTTACTAGGAATATAAAAAAGTTGCATATTAGTATATTTTAATATTTGAAAGATAATCTAAGAAAGTAAGTAAAACCTAAAAGATGTTTAATATTTTTATGCAATGACCATAAAGAAATTATGTTTACTAATAAAAGCAAACATATCTTAGGAAAGGCAACCCAACACCACCCATGACAAAAAAAACTTACACATGCATTATGTAACTCCTCCTAGTGAAACAAAAAATGATAAATTATATTCAAAATTCTTAGATTGCATTTCAAATTGTGAGAAAATATGTAATAACATTTATCTATTAACAATCGATAATCAGTATTCAAATGCAATTAGTGTTTCAAAACAGGCATAACGTCACAACGTACACATGCTATTTCATAACAAATTCATTACGCGAAAATTCTCAAGTACATTACTTATAACGAGAAAAAAATCTTACCTCGGAATGTGTCTTCCGATCACTAAAGCCCGTTTTCCACTAGCCCAGCACACCTCGGTACGGCTCGATTCACTTCAGTACGGCTCGGAATGCTTCTGTCTCCATTAGCACGGTGTTGTGCTTGTGCTGTGATGGTTTGTGTAAGCGAGGCAGCGGCAGATTCCCAGCGAGGCGGGGCCACACTCCCGTGACATTACGCACCCGACTGAGTCCTTATTTACACGAGACAAAAAATGGAGGATCCAAGGATTATTGCCTTGCTCGCTCTGTGGTTTTATCTCACAATTAATTTTATCTCATAATTAAGCTGCAACAACACAAGTCACTTTTGTTTTGAATTAACTGCCAAATGACCTAGAAATAATGAGCTGAAACTTGTTTTTATTCGTATTAAATAATGAGACAGTGGCACACTGCCCAACACCAAACTGTATTATTTTTTACATCCTAGGGCATTTTGGATGTACTGAATTAAAAAAATTCATGTTTTTCACCTTCAGGTCAACGTTTGGAACAACAGTATTATTATTTTCCGTTTAGATGATGCTACACTCCTTCTAAAGTATTGTAAATCTCTGAATTTGGAATGCCGATAGAACATTCAATTTACATATACTTGTACCTACTTTGACTTGGTGCTAATTTTTTATGATATTTCAATAAAAAGAACAGAAAGCTTACAAAAAGATTTGTTTTTTGGTCTAGTTAAAAATTACATTACCTTTACAATGGTTGACCCCTGACAGGATGATCAGCATCATTTTCATCAGACTAGGCAATGGAATTTCTATGTAATTATACTGTTTTATAATTCAGTGTTATAACAGACAAACCACACTTTCCAAAACAATTCCATTTTATTATATACAAAATATTAAAATAAAAAAAAAACTTTGCAACACAACATGAAGGTTAATCGACATTTTATACACGCTGACCACTGAGTGCCTCTACACCAGCTTCCCAAACTGGGTCACGAAGGCTCGGTTGAATGAAGCCGTCTCTGACAGCTCTGGGTCAGGAAGGCTCGGTTGAATAATCCGTGCGGGCTGTCGCGGCGGACGCATGGGATGATTCTACAAGGAAAATGCACACAATAAAATACAGCACGAAAGTGCAAGATATACAGAAAAGACAATAGTTTTTAACAAGAATACATAAGCTTATTTCAGCGTATTGTTCACATGAATAATTAAAATAAAAGCTTTAGTCCGCAGTGTGCTGCAATAAAGCAGCGATCATCATCCACAAATGAACAGATTTTTTATTGCATAAATAAACTGAGTGTCTTACCGAATATATTTGCGAAAAAACGCACAATAAAAAAAAATTAAAACTCACCGTTAAAGGACTCCGATGTCGAGACCTCCCGGTATATTTTTTCATTCCGGGCGGCTCCGTCTAACTCGCGCTGCATACGTTCGTCTGACAATGCAGTGAGCAGACACTGCACCTCCTTATTGGTCCATGGAACACCCTTATTACGCGAAGCCATTTTTGATAGAGAATAAATGAAAATAGCACAGCAATACACTGAAAATAAACCGCCAACAGTGGTTGCGTGCTCAGTAAAGGCGGTCGTCTAGATTCTTTTTTTTTTTTTTTTTTCAAAAACTTTATTGAGAAGGTCGTGAAGATTCGGTAGAAGAGGAGGAGGAGAGGGGTGGTTACAACCTGACCAATCAGCGCCGGTTACGACCTGACCAATCAGCGGCGACCAGTCTGTTAACGTCACAACACGGCACAGCTCAGCACTGCTGTACCCTGCCCTGGAGCGGGGCTGAGAATCGCGGCTGTTAAACCATGTTGGGGCTAGTGGAAAAGCGTACAAAGCGTGCTGAGCCGTCCCGTGTCGCGCTAAAGCGTGCTAGTGGAAAAGGGCCTTAATTGCTGTAATCGGGGCCGATTGTGATGAACTTTGATAGACTGGCATTTGAATTTGACCGTGTCCATCGATCGTTTTGAATGCAGCACGAGCGAGTAGTTCCATCTCCTTGTAGCCACAATTTTGAGATGTTTCTGTTTTGAACAGTGCTCAACTAAGGCAACACAGCCACGAGATCCACAACTCAAGAAATCATTGCAATAAACACACTGGGCTTTCCCTGGTATTTCGCTATGAAGTCGGCCATTTTTTCAACCACAACTTTGGTATTTTTACCAATCTTTACAGTCATTAACGCAGTTTTTTCGAGCCATTCCCAACGAAACTTGTTCCTTATCCCTTTGTCGATTTCTAAAATTCTTGCTTTGTTGTCTTTGTTGTCTTTCGTGAGTTTTAGGTTCACCATTTTCATGAAATCAGGAAAACTCAGTTGATTGAACTGTACGCCATTTACATTTCGCTCCGCGTGTTGGATATGACAAAGGAATAACAAAATTGCCGATTGGTTGCTTCAATAAGTATCAGCCAATCAGTGGCCTTGTTACATTACATTACTGATCTCGCTGGGTAGCGCGTTCTGCGCGGTGGCTTTTAGCAGCCGATCGAAAATACGACTCGCCGCTCATAACAGACCTCGCCCTCCCCCCCTAAAATTTTCTCCTCAAAATTAGACGATTCACGAGAATGACCCTAGACATGATCAAATCCGAGGAATTCCGCGGATCCGCGGAGGATTCTCATCCCTGGATTTCTGGCAGCACAACCCACGCTCTTGGTTCCACCACACCGAGGCCCAGTTCACCCTCCGGGGAGTAACGGCAGACGACACCAGATTCTACCATGTGGTCGCAGCGCTGGATGCCTGCACAGCTCAGCAGGTAGCGAGCCTGCTCGATCAGCCTCCAGCCAGCAACAAATACGAGGCGCTCAAGGGTGCGCTGACCCGGCGCTACACGCTCTCGGAGTGTGAGAGAGCGGAGAGGCTCCTGATGCGGGCCAAGTTAGGAGATGGTTCGGCTGTAGACCTGATTGAGAAGATGCTGGCGTTGATGGGCACGGACGATGGGCACTTTATGTTTGCCCACCTCTTCCTCCGGAACCTTCCAGCAGTGGCGAGAGCGGTTCTGGCTAATTCGCCGTTGCTGGCCGCACATGACTACCGTGCGCTAGCCCAGGAGGCAGACAGGATCATCCTCACCACCAGGGCGATCACAGTCAACGCAGCAGCGGCGGAGGCCAGCGAGACGACCAGAGGAGGCGAGGAGCCACCAACGGTAGCGGCAGCGGGGGCCAAGGAGCTCCAGAGAGACACGCTCTGCTTCTACCACCGCCACTTCGGAGAGAACGCACGCAGATGTGTGCCACCGTGCCAATTCAAGCGCTCGGGAAAACGTCACGGCCGGCAGTCGGTAGCAGCTGCGACCCTCGGTAAAGAGAACAAGCTGCTCTACCTGACGGACATGCGCTGATTTTCTGTGTGCACATGGTTTACTGGTTGATGTTGCTAACAGGCGCCTGGTTAATGCACTGTCCTTTGACTCTCTCCCCTGTATAGCTCAAGTGGCCCAGCCAACAGCACAAGCCAACGTCACAGCTCCAGGCGGTAAGTTCCACACACTGCTCACTCAGTTTCCAGCACTCACAGTCCCGACATTTTCAGCGGCCATTGCTAAACACAGGGTGGAGCACTTTATCACCACCACTGGGCCGCCCGTTTTTGCAAGACCTCGGCGCTTGGACGCAGCTAAACTGGCCATAGCGCACGAGGAGTTCGCCAACCTGGAAAGGTTGGGCATCATCAGGCGTTCGAACAGCCCATGGGCATCCCCTCTACACATGGTCCCTAAGGCTGAGGGATCGTGGCGACCATGCGGTGATTTCCGCAGGTTGAACAACGCCACAGCGCACGACCGCTACCCAATTCCCCACATACAGGACTTTTCCGTTCACCTCGCCGGAGCACGCATTTTTTCTAAAATAGACCTGGTCCGCGGTTACCACCAAGTCCCAGTGCGCGCGGAGGACGTACCCAAAACAGCGGTAATAACTCAGTTCGGTCTATTCGAGTTCCTGTGCATGCCATTCGGGTTAAAAGGCGCAGCACAGACATTTCAGCGCATGATGGATGCAGTGCTGCGCGATCTCCCGTTCGTGTTCGTCTACCTGGACGATATCCTGGTAGCCAGTGCGTCCGAAGACGAACACGAAACCCACCTCACGACGGTTTTCCGGAGGTTGGAGGAGCACGGGTTAATAATCAACCCGGCGAAATGCCAGTTCGGCGTGACGGAGATTGATTTTTTGGGGCACCGCATCTCTCCTGAAGGAGCGATCCCGCTGCCCGACAAAGTGCGCTCCGTGGCGGATTTTCCCCGGCCTCAGACGGTCAGGGCGCTGCAGGAATTTTTGGGGATGGTGAACTTTTATAACTGTTTCCTTCCCCGCACGGCGCGGCTCATGCAACCATTGTACGCCGCGCTCAAGAAACAGAAACCCGCGGATAGGGTCGAATGGACCCCGGAGCGAGAGCGGGCGTTCTCGGAAGTTAAAGCAGCCCTGGCAAACGCCGCACTGCTGGAGCATCCGGACCCGATGGCCCGGATAGCGCTCACCACCGACGCTTCAGACATGGCCATAGGAGCTGTCGTAGAGCAGCGCGTCGCCGGGGCTTGGCAGCCACTCGCCTTTTTCAGCAGAACTTTGCGTGACAGCCAACGTAAATACAGCGCGTTTGACAGGGAGTTGCTGGCTCTCCACCTGGCCATACGCCACTTCCAGTTCTGGCTGGAAGGGCGCAGCTTCACCGCGTTCGTGGATCACAAGCCACTAACGTTCGCGATGGCCAAGGTTTCAGAACCGTGGTCGGGCCGGCAGCAGAGACAGCTGGCCGCAATCTCAGAGTTTACTACCGATATTCAGCATGTGTCGGGTAAACTGAATGTGGTGGCGGACTGCCTCTCGCGTGCTGTGGTGGCCCCAGTCTGCGTGGGGATAGATACGCAGCCATGGCCGCGGAGCAGATTAGCGATGCAGACGTGCGCGCGCTCCAGTCTGGACCAACAGGGTTAAGGCTGGAAAGTAGGGTGCTGCAAGATGGCGGCCCCCCCCCAATCTGCAATGTCTCCACGGGACGCCCGCATCCGGTGGTCCCGGTCGCGTGGCGCCGCCGCGTGTTTGAGTCGGTTCACACTCTGGCGCACCCAGGAGTGCGCGCGTCGGTCAAAATGGTGGGAGAGAAGTTTGTGTGGCCAAGCCTACGCAAACAAGTAAAAGAGTGGGCTGCAGCCTGCGTGGCGTGCCAATGAGCCAAGGTACACAGACACACGAAGGCTCCCTTGGAGCCATTTCGGGTACCGGCTAAGAGGTTCGACCATGTTCACGTAGACCTCGTGGGCCCCCTCCCACCATCATAGGGCTGCACGCACCTCCTGACAGTAGTGGACCGCACCACGCGCTGGCCAGAAGCAGTCCCGCTGGCGGCAACCATGTCCGCGGACGTAGGACGCGCTTTTTTAACAGCATGGGTGGCGCGTTTTGGAGTCCCGTCGGACATTACGTCCGACAGGGGCCCTCAATTTGTTTCCGAACTCTGGTCTGCGATGGCCTGCAGCCTGGGTGTTACAATTCACCGCACAACCGTATACAACCCACAGGCCAATGGTTTATGCGAGCGTTTTCATAGATCACTGAAATCAGCACTCAGGGCTTCACTGACGGATGCAAATTGGGTAGACAGACTGCCGTGGGTTTTATTGGAGTTGCGCTCCTCGCCAAAAGAGGATCTAGAAGCTTCCCCGGCAGAGCTGGTTTTTGCACAGCCCCTACGGCTGCCCGGGGAATTTGTGCCAGATAATCCAGCGCCGGACAGCTGCCCGTCTCAGCTTTTGCAGCGTAGCGCAAACACAGGCACGCTGCCGGGCCCTGCCCACCACTGTTTTCCGCGTGTTTTCGTGCCTAAAACTTTGAAGAGCGCGGAGTTCGTGTTCGTCAGACACGACGCCCACCGCCCTCCATTGTGCCCACCCTATGATGGACCGTTCAGAGTGTTGGAAACAGGGGATAAGCATTTTTTGCTAGACTTGAGGGGTAGGCGGGAAAAAATTGGCATAGACAGACTCAAACCTGCTTTCATTGTGGCGGACGAGCAAGTGCTGTTGGCTAGGGCCCCTCGGCGTGGAAGACCCCCACGGAGAGCTCCCCAGGGAAACGATTCACCAGAGCAGCCACACGGACAGACCGAAGTGCCCCCCCCCCCTCGTCACGGCCCACCCGCAGTCAGACACACTCCCAGCAGCCCCCCACCGGCACAGCAGCGCCACGGAGGCAGTAAACCCCAGTTACAGCAGATACAGGAGGAGACGGAAGCCCAAACGGCATGTGGACTGATGTTCTATTGTTCTATCTAAGATGCTGGGGGGGGAGTGTAGCACCAGATTATTTAGCATCTCAGACAAGAGACAGCGGATAAGCATGGGAGAACAATGCTCAGGAGGTTCCTGGCGAGATAGCAGGAAGGAGTCAAGGACGTAGGGGGTTGAATGCAGTGTAATGCAAATGTCATGCTGTGTGTGGGAGAATGCCATGAAACTTGGGAGGAGAGATTTGGGTAAAAGAAGAGTGCCTGCTGAAATGTGTCAGTCTGTTCTGTGCTTGAGAGATGTGAAGTGTGTAATAAACCGTCTGCCATGAATCAGCCTCGTATTTCACACACTCCACACTACAAAAAAAAAAAGTGTGTTGCTCTCGTATTTATAGTCGGTGAACAAACTGGCATGTTCAGACATTTGTGCTACCCATAGGGCTGAGGCAAAAAGACAAACAGTTGTGCGCATGCGTCAACTGCTTGGCCTGAAGCTGGTGTCTGGCTGTGCATCAGATTTGCAGCAGGTCACAACAGCAAAAGGGTGCTCTACTTACCACTAAAGATGGTTATCATAATGGGGTTGAATAATTTTGAAACTGCAGTAGTGATTAAAAGTGGCATTTTGTGTTGAATTTGGAGAAACCACTTGTAATATTAGTTGTCCTAGTTTGATTTGTTTATTGCAAACAGCTGCTAGTTTGCACATTTTACCACTGAACTGAATTTGCAGTGGAGGTTGAATAATTTTGCTTGCAACTGTACACTGAAGGTTTATAGCAACAACACACATTCGCTTAAAAGTTCAAATTTGATGCCCTGTCCTTCAGCCAGCAGTCCAAACATATGATAAAAATAAACAGCCATAACTGATCATGAGTTTAACACTTTCTTTTCCAATTTTAAAAATAATTGCAAAAGGGCAGTTTATATTCTATTTGCCATTTTGAAACAATAGAATAGAATTCCTTTATTGTCATTATACAATGAAGCATAACGAAATTTGGATGCATCTCTCCATGATAATTTAAGAAAGAAGGATTAAAAGACAGGAATAAATAGCATTAAAAGGGATAAAAACAAATAAAACTGACTTTACATAGTACAGCCTGTGCAAATGCAACATACGACAATGAGAGGGTCCTAAAGACTATTTAAAATGTGGATTGCACTTGGAATGAAGCTGTCCCTCAGACTTACTGTACCAGCCCCAAAAAACTCTTTTGGTCTTTTAAAGGGTGAATGATCAAAAGAGCTACAAATGCAAAACATTTCCACATAGCTTACCAGCTTGCATAATGGTGGCGCTCTTTGAGTAAAGATTAATGAAGCAGCAGAAAATACATTTAAGATATATATTTTATCACAAGTGTTAAAATACCTTTTAGATATCAAACATATTCAAGCTCAGGAAGGAGGAAGTCATCTCAGAAACTTCAGGGTTAACAGATGCTCCCTCACATGTAGGAAGTTGGGCTTGGTTGTGGTTAAAAAAACAACAACTGAGCACTGATGCACAAAGGTAAAGTTTAAAAGGAGAACCACATTTCTTCTATGATGCTCTGGGGTTAGACTAAAGGTAGCCTATTGCAAAGTGGTTGAAATATTATTGTTAAATATTTGTGTATAATTCCTTTAAGCACAGTATCATTGGCTACGTGGTGTGAAATGGCTGTATATAGATTTTAAGGATTTTTTTTTTTTTTTGTAAAAGGTCAGGGTTAGGGTAGAGTACGAAAGGGAAAAGCAACAACTACACATGCAAACATTACAATGACTTGGATTATCAGTATGGTGTGTCTGTCTGAAAAGTTAATATAAAAAAGGTAAAATGGATTAAAAAGCTGCAGAAATTAGTGGCGCATAGTAGGTGAATAAATAGCTGCAAGTTAAAAAAAAAACCAAAACAGCCATTTCTATTCAAATATGATTATGATCTTTGAGCTCTGAGGTACACAGAGTAAATTCAGAGGAGAAACTGCAGGCAACATACTGATAGATTTGAATGAAATAACAACATAATTCATAAAACCTAGAATCAACTACACGTTTATGACACAGAAATTCCAAGGTATAACTTCATCTTTTTTTAAAGATGTTGAATGTAATATTAAATTTTTTTTAACAGTTAAAAATGTTTTCTACAGTGAAGAATTTTTAGCTACTGTGTTTAGAAATTATGTAAAAACATCATTACAAGCATGCACAGCACTAGTTGATACCACAGAGTAATCATTTTAAAACGCACCTGGTGGTTCAACACAGCGTTCTTCCACCAGGGTTCCCTGGAACATTCAGGATTCTGTAGCCAACCATTCCCCATGCACAACAACGGCCAATTATTTGCAATTTTTTGGACCAATTAAGAAGTGAAATTAGAAAATTTCCCACTGAAGGCCACTTCATGTAGCATCATAACTGGAGGAAATGCTGTGTTAGTCATGCGGCAGCTGACTTGATGGGCTGGTTCACTTGTGTACCATCAACCAAGGCAAATATAAATTCATAAAGCAGTGATTCACACTCCTAGTTTACTCAGATACTCTGTGTGGCTGAATTAAATTAATAGTGCTCTCTCTTGTACACACGCTGCTTCTCTAACTCTGACACTTTGTACCGAGTAACTAAAAAAAAAAAGCTGCTCCCTTCCACTGTTGCCTGGCAACCTCTTAGCAAGCATCCGCTTTTGCGTGATTTTCCACCCTGTTGTGTGTGAATACAAACTAAGTCATGACAGCGGAGGAGTAAACAGGCCTGTAAGTCGGAGGGAAACCCTGACCGAGAGCAGACGCCTGTTTTGTATTTCATGTTCAGCTGCTGTGGTTTTATTAGTGTCAGTTAAAGGTGCTGAGTGGTGACACATTAGCGGTTCGGACAGGCGAACATGTGACTAAGGGATCCAAGCCCATCTTTGCCTTTTATACAGTGGCAGTTTTTCAATGAAACGGAGTTAACTAGAAAAGCACTCAGAGCGTGCATACCTCTGCCAAGGCTGTTTCAAGGTCCTTGATGGAAGTATGCACTCGCAGATCATCACCAAAGTTTAATGGGTTCATCCTTGGCCCAAGAGCTACCTCTGGTGAAAATATCATCAAAATCCGTCCAGTAGTTTTTGCGTAATCGTGCTAACAATTGGACAGACAGACAAACTACCCTGATTCCATTACCTCCTTGGCGGAGGTAAACATACATTCACATGCGTTTTTAGAAATTACCAGAGGTTTTAGTCAAACAAAAATCAGTAGCTACTATACTGATTAGGATTCAGTTTACTTACTTAAAAGTATTCTATGGAACTTTGGAAATTCTGGCTTTAGTCACACCATTTGGCTCCTAACACAACTACAGCCCCACCCACTCAATTTCAGACAAAGTCTCCCATCTGGTGGTGTCACTAAATCCTATACTCTGCATTTAAACATTAGAGATAAACTTATTTTTCAAATGGGGGAAGTTACTGAAAATGTAACCAAAAAATGTCGGGGAAAAAAAAAACTGGTGAAAATTATCAACTAGTTTGTGCAAAGGCATGGAGGAGGATAGGCGGTCAACTGCAAGAATTTAATAGTTTATTCAGTAGTGTCTCTTTGCCGCTCTCCCATAAAGCTTTGACTGATAAAGAACCAGTAATAGTTGCTGTATCAAAGTGTGCCCCATCTCATTTAACTCCTTCAGATTTGCACATGTGCCATATTCTTTTTCATTTCATAATAATGGATTTGACTTCAAGGGATGTTCAGTGATTTGGAATATTTTTAGATATACCCATCACCGCCTTATACTTTTAAGTGATTTTTAGAGTTGGAGTTTCTTTTGTCTTCATGTTAGACTACTTAATTGTTAGACTGCAGCACAAACTAACTGAACCTCTCTTGAATTTGGTTTACAAGTTATGCAGCTGCTCATTTTACATTACAGTTTTATTTAATTGACATCACTTTGTAGAACTGTTTTCACTTCTACATTATAGAGTTTTTCTTCAAAAGTGTTTGTCAGAAAGACAGTGCATTTTATTGACCATAATTTCTTTCATGAAAGCAATTTTGGGGGCTGCTCATTAAAGAGACACTCATTAATTTCCCTAGACCCTCTTCCGGTTATTGTAGGAAGTTGAAACTGCACATGTACAGTATAATAATACATATCTGTATAGATCACATATTAACTTGCAGCCCTGAAGTCCTAAGAGTTTCTCTTTTACAGGTGGTAAGGTGGAGTAGGATTTGATAATAACTGATGCACTCAGTTGAATGCAGAGTGCATCAGGGTCCTGTACTTGAGAAGCCGCACACCACGGGAGGCATTCGATGAGATGAAAGAGACTTAAGGGGAGGATGCGCCATCATATGCCACAATCAAGCACTGGCATCAGCAGTTCAAGTGTGGTTGGAGATTGGTGGAAACGGCACCCATTCCTGGGCAACCACACTCCACCATTGATGAAGACACCGCCTAGCAAGTAGAGGCCACCATTTTGGAGGATCACCGCATAACCGTTCACCAACTGCCCCAAAATATCAAAATCAGTGTGGGGTCTGTGGAAAACAATCATCATCGCCATTTGCGCATGTGGAAGTTATCTGCACGATGAATTCCCCGGTTGCCCACACCAGTCTAGAAGCAGGAATGAGTCACATGCTCTCAGGTTCTTTTGATCATGTACCAAATGTCATGAATTGGCCCCTTCGGAGCAGAGAGAATGACCCAGGCGCTGAACTGTTTAGTGATATTTATTAACAAGAACAGAAAATACAAAAACTGTGCATGGAACACAAAAAATGCAAACTTAAAGTAACTTACAGCGGGGAACTGTCCAGGGCCGAGATTGCACTGCGAAAGGGGAGGAAAAATAAGTCCAACAGTCCATTGACATCAGACGATTGACAATTGAGAACAGACAATGCTGCCGCACTGAGAGAATGTGCAGGTAGCCTTAAATAACTGGCAGTAAATGAGCGACAGGTGCATGCCACTGAGTGAGCCGGTGACCTAATTACAACTGCTAACAGCTGAGATGGCAGGGGAGCCGACAGTGAGCAGCTGGTGGGGAGTGTCTGGAGAAAGAGGAAAGGCTCTTGTCACAAAACCCCCCAAAAATACAAAAGCTGACAACATAATAACAACAGACATACAAAACTTAGAAATAAAGTGAGAGTCTGAGCTCTGTGAAACACACGCTCAGACGCATGACACACACACACACACAAAAAAACAGGACTTCTTTGACAGACTAATCATGCAGAATGAAACATTGGTCTATCACTATAATCCAGACATTAAAGCCCAGTAGAAGAAATGGAAGCATTATGACTCACCACCTCCAAAGAAGGCACATGTCCAATCCTTGGCAGGCAAGGCCATGTTCACGGTCTTTTGTGACCAGCGTGGAGTACTGATAATGGATTTCCTGGCAAAGGGTACCACAATTACTGGGACTTACGATGCTTCACTGCTGCAGAAATTGTGGAAGGCCATCAAAACCGAGAGGTGTGGCATACTGGCCAAAGGTGTCTGCTTTCTGTAAGTTAACGCCCCGGTTCACAACTCCCATGTTACCCATACAGAAGCACGGTCCTGCAGTTATGAAATCCTTTCTCACCCCCTTACTCTCCTGATCTCGCTACGTCTGACTTCCACCTCTTCCCAACCATGAGGTAATTTTTAAAGGACAAGCACTTCCAAGATGAGGAAACACTGATTTCTGAGGTCATGTTGTAGCTTCTGACACAGCCTGCAGACTTATACAGGTGAGGTCTCCACAGCTGCATAAAGTAGTTGGAGAAGTGTGTGACCCTAGCTGGTACCTATGTAGAGAAAGACTAATAAATGCCAAGTTTCATTCCTCTCAGTCCATGAGTCAGGGGAAATCTTTAATGAACAGACCTTGTAAAAGTGAAGAAATTTCGAGAGGTTTTAAAACAATTTAAAAATTTTAACAGTTTTAAAAGAAACCTGTCTTGAATATATAGGTACGTACATCTCAAAAAATTAGAATATCGTGAAAAAGTTCAATATTTTTTGTCACTCGTTTCAGAAAGAGAAATCCATATATTATACAAAGTCATTGCACAGAGAGTGATATATTTCAAGTGTTTATTTATTTTAATTTTGATGATTATGGCTTACAGCCCATGAAAACCCCAAATTCAGTTTCTCAAAAAATTTGAATATTGCATAAAATTAATTTAAAAAAAAAATAGTTTGAAATGTTGGCCAACTGAAAAGTATGTCCATGTACACACTCAATACTTGGTCGGGGATCCTTTTGGATTAATTACTGTATCAGTGTGGCGTGGTGTGGAGGTGATCAGCCTGTGGTACTGCTGAGGTGTTATGAAGGTCCAGGTTGCTTTGATCGTGACCTTCAGCTCGTCTACATTGTTGGGTCTGGTGTGTCTCATCTTCCTCTTGACAATACTCCATAGATTCTCTATGGGGTTTAGGTCAGGAGAGTTTGCTGGCCAATCAAACACAGTGATACCATGGTCATTAAACCAGGTTTTGATACTTTTGGCAGTGTGTGTGTGGGGGGGGTGTGTGGGGGGGGTGCCAAGTCCTGCTGGAAAAAGAAATCAGCTTCTCCATAAAGCTTGTCAGCAGAGGGAAGGATGAAGTGCTCTAAAATTTCCTGGTAGACGATTGCACTGACTTTGGTCTTGATAAAACACAGTGGACCAACACCAGCAGATGACCTCTGTCCAGATAAAAGTAAATTTTGCATTTCATTTGGAAATCAAAGTCCCACTGTCTGGAGGAAGAGTGGAGAGGCACAGAATCTAAGCTGCTTGAGGTTTAGTGTGAAGTTTCCACAGTCAGTGATGATTTGAGGAACCATGTCATCAGCTGGTGTTGGTTCACTGTGTTTTATCAAGACCAAAGTCAGCGCAGTCGTCTACCAGGAAATTTTAGAGCACTTCATGCTTCCCTCTGCTGACAAGCTTTATGAAGAAGCTGATTTCTTTTTCCAGCAGGACTTGCCCCCCCCCCCCACCACACTGCCAAAAATATCAAAACCTGATTTCATGACCATGGCATCACTGTGTTTGATTGGCCAGCAAACTCTCCTGACCTAAACCCCATAGAGAATCTATGAAGTATTGTTAACAGGAAGATGAGAGACACCAGACCCAACAATGCAGACGAGCTGAAGGTCATTATCAAAGCAACCTGGACCTTCATAACACCTCAGCAGTGCCACAGGCTGATCACCTCCATGCCACGTCACATTGATACAGTAATTAATTCAAAAGGAGCCCCAACCAAGTATTGAGTGTGTACATTGATGTACTTTTCAATCAGCCAACATTTCTATTTAAAAACTACTTTTTAACATTAATTTTATGCAATATTCTAATTTTCAGGGCAGCACGGTGGCACAGTGGTTAGCACAGTGGCAGTACAGCAAGAAGGTCATGGGATTGATTCCACCCTTGACCATCGTGGGTTCGATCCCACCCCCAGACCATCGGTGACCCTTCTGTGTGGAGTTTGCATGTTCTCCCCTTATCTGCGTGGGTTTACTCTGGGTACTCCGATTTCCTCCCACATGCCAAAGACATGCAGGTGAGGTTAATTGGCATCAACTGGGGATTCTAAATTGTCCTTAGGTGTGTGGATGTGAGAGTGAATGGTTGTCTGTCTCTCTGTGTTGGCCCTGCGATGGACTAGCGATCTGTCCAGGGTGTAGATGCCCCCAGCGCCCCCGCGACCCGAAAAGATTAAGCGGCAGAAGATGGATGGATGGATGGATGGATTCTTATTTTTTGAGAAACTAAATTTGGGGTTTTCATGAGCTGTAAGCCATAATCATCAAAACTAAAACAAATAAACACTTGAAATATATCACTCTCTGTGTAATGAATCTATATAATATATGGGTTTCACTTTCTGAAATGAGTGACAAAAAATATTGAACTTTTTCCTGATATTCAAATTTTTTGAGATGTACCTGTATATTTATCACTGACCAAATCAGTGAGCTAAATGTTAACACAGTGAAAGAATACGCCAACACCTCAAAGCAGTGGGAGTCAGAATGTAATGTGGTCTGTATCACATGATATTTTTGGTCTTTACTGAAAAAAAATTCCATATCTCAAACAACTGAGTGGAAAAGCTCCTGCCCCCTCTCTGTGGGCTGTAAGAACTAGTCACACACACACACACACACACACACACCATTCTGAAATATGAGATGAGATGAGATTCAACTTTATTGTGTAAAGTCTCTTGCACACATATGTGACTACTGGTCTTACTTTCTAGAATTTTCCCTTTTCCACCTCAGATTAAAAATCCTCTTTTTCTTTATATTAACAGTGGCTTGGTAAAATGCTTCTTGTTTCCCCTCCTGGATCAGGCTTCACAGCAGAGCTGCTATCAGGTCATTATCCTGGAGCAGAGATCAGTGAAGAGCTTCAAGGACTCTGCTGTGGGTTAATGTGAGTGGAAGAAAGAGAGACGGAGGAGGAGAGGCAAGTGGGAGGAGAGGTATGGTGGTTGGAAAGGAGAACAATACAGACGATGTTTGAACTTTTATTTGTAAAGACAGATAACTGCTGTTACTTTAAGGATTTCTAGTGGAACGTGCAGCAAAATACTTTTTTAAATATGGAAACCATTTGTGGAATATGTGGGTGTAAGCATATGAAAATACCTGCTGGTTCATACATGCAGCAGGTGAAGAAGAATACAACACAAAAAAGATGTTCCATTACAGAGTGAGCATTACATTAAACAGCCCATAGTGTGAAAAAATTATAACCTTATAAAATAATGGCATCATTTGTATTTTTGTGTATACTTTATTGATCCCCAGAGGGAAATTCAGGGCATCCACATGGATGGATGAGGCAGCCACGCTGCGTGCACTACCAGTTCTTGCTATCACAACTCCATCTGTGTCATACAAACATTATAATTTTGGTGTCCACAATGCCCTATTTTTTCCCGATTTGCACAGTTTAGATAATGTTAAAATAAATAACTTAAAGTGAAGGTGAAAGCTAGAGGTGAACAGGAGCAGGTGTAACAAGTGGACTGGTGTTGAAGTTAAAGTTGCTGTTTGGAAAAAAAATTAAAGAGGAAATTAATATTTAACCCTAAAACCCTTGAAGTCCCTGTATAAACAATCCATCAAATTCTGGAAAAGAAGACACGACAGTATCACCATTGTGGTATACTTGCCAAACACAAGATGTTAAGCTTTGAAAATATGATCATGTACAGTGCATATGGAAAGTGTTCACAGCGCTTCACCTTTTCCACATTTTGTTGTTACTGTAGCGGTTTGATTCAACCCCCACAACACAGAGACAGAACACAGAGACAGTCAGCTCGCACTCCTGGGTTTTTTCCGCTGCATGCTGCGTTTACAGCTGTGAGGTTAAAGTGTCATCCATGCATTGTGTTCATGCATCCTGTCTGTACCTCTGATATGCAAATGCCCAGAC
Organism: Pholidichthys leucotaenia; assembly: GCA_020510985.1. Lineage (NCBI taxonomy): Eukaryota > Metazoa > Chordata > Actinopteri > Cichliformes > Pholidichthyidae > Pholidichthys > Pholidichthys leucotaenia. The sequence goes on from CM035845.1 coordinate 179,739,161, forward strand.
TGACTGCTGTGAATGTCTTTGATGTATTGTCTGAGTTGAGTATATATGCTGCACTGTGCTGTAAATCTGCCTCTCTTTCTGATTCTGCAACTGGTAGACACACACGTGTCTCCTCTCTTTGAGAGCTGGAGGAATGAAGCTGCAGCCTGCTCAAGCCATAGGCTGCAGCCGAGTTCTGATGAAGGCGGGTGATAATAAAGCTATTTAAAAATCCAACGCTGCCTTTATTTTATCATCCTCTTCACTGGTGACCCCGGAATGCACACGTTTTGTGCAAACGCAACCTTCTGATCTGAACAGCCATGCTGGCGACCCGAGACTGAAGAAAATGAGCGGCCAGCGAATGCAGCACCTGGGCATGAATGCTCCGTCGCAGCGGCCTGACTGGTCTGCCCTCCCTGCTGCCTCAGGGAGGCCTCGACGCAGAGCCCATGGCGGGCGAACTGCTCTCAGGACATCAACCAAGACCGGGTAAGCGGCAGAGAACGTCATGGCGCGCCCTCGCCGAGATCGGCACATCCACGCAGGACCGACCGCGCAGCTCCTCCACATCAGAGCACATGCGGGCGACTCCCATGGCCGACGGAGCACACGTGGACCTGAACGCACCATGACTAATCTGCAACCACAGCTCGTCAGAGATGTTTTTCGGCGCAGACTGCGCCGATCTCCACCAAGATTCTGCACCCTGACTCGCCACTCCAGCGGCCCACCCAAGCACGGAACCCCCGCGCACGCACCGGGGAGTTACGAGGACGGCGCACCACGCACGGGGCAATAAAGGCTACAGAGACCGCCATCGTCGTCCGCCGCTGCACATGCCTAAGAAAGACGGCCGATCGCCGCCCTCGGAACCTTCAGGGCTGCTCGTTCACCTGAAGCAAGCACGCAGCTCGCCACTGGATTTTCTAATGGTCTCAGCCACGGCGCAAAGGGATTTCAGCCGCCAGCTGTTCCCGGGGGCTTTGGGGTTGCTCCTGCACCTAAAGCCAACACGCCAGTCCCTCTGCTTTTGTTTCTTTTTTTTTTTTCTTACAGCCACCGCTCCTGCTTTTCTTCATGGCCACGAGAGGAGTCAGAGACTAATTTTTTTCTTCTTCTGATCTCCGCATGTTCAGACGGGACATCGCGGAGCAGCAAACACTTTTGGCGCGACTCGAACGATTTTCCCGCGCCCGGTCAGCATTTGCTACCCCCCTCCCCCTCCTCCTGCACAGAGCTTTTCCCTGCTCGCTGCCCAAACTGCAACATCGAGGTCACGGTCCCCTACCGTGCCCTCTGGGGGGGAGCAGTGTAGCGGTTTGATTCAACCCCCACAACACAGAGACAGAACACAGAGACAGTCAGCTCGCACTCCTGGGTTTTTTCCGCTGCATGCTGCGTTTACAGCTGTGAGGTTAAAGTGTCATCCATGCATTGTGTTCATGCATCCTGTCTGTACCTCTGATATGCAAATGCCCAGATTGACTGCTGTGAATGTCTTTGATGTATTGTCTGAGGTGAGTATATATGCTGCACTGTGCTGTAAATCTGCCTCTCTTTCTGATTCTGCAACTGGTAGACACACACGTGTCTCCTCTCTTTGAGAGCTGGAGGAATGAAGCTGCAGCCTGCTCAAGCCGTGGGCTGCAGCCGAGTTCTGATGAAGGCGGGTGATAATAAAGCTATTTAAAAATCCAACGCTGCCTTTATTTTATCATCTGCTTCAGTTACAGCCTTATTCCAAAATGGATTAAAATTAATTGTTTCCCTCAAAATTCTACACACAATACCCTATAATGACAATGTGATTTTTTTTTTAATTTTTGCAAATTTATAAAAAATAAAAAACTAAGAAATCACATGTACATAATTCATGTGAATACATGTATTCACATTTTATTTATCTTTTGTTCATATAAAAGACAAAAAATAAAATAGGAGATGTCTTTACCTTCTTAACATGTTTCAACTGTACACTGCAGCCTTCGTCAGAAGAGTCAGCTGATTGCTGCCAGGTGACATTTATCAGCTGATTTTTGTAGGCTGGGCCAGCTCAGCCGGTGGATCTGGCAGATCATGTATTATGTGATCATGTATTATGTGATTATACATGATCTGACAGATCATGTATTATGTACATGTATTCACATGTACATAATACGTGTGAATACATGTATTCACAGCCTTTGCTCACTACTTTGTTGATGCACCTTTGGCAGCAATTACAGCCTCAAGTCTTTTTGAATATGATGCCACAAGCTTGGCACACCTATCTTTGGGCAGTTTCGCCCGTTCCTCTTTGCAGCACCTCTCAAGCTCCATCAGGTTGGATGGGAAGCGTTGTTGCACAGCCATTTTCAGATCTCTCTAGAGATGTTCAATTGGATTCAAGTCTGGGCTCTGGCTGGGCCACTCAAGGACATTCACAGAGTTGTCCTGAAGCCACTCCTTTGATATCTTAACTGTGTGCTTAGGGTCGTTGTCCAGCTGAAAGATGAACCGTCGACCCAGTCTGAGGTCAAGAACGCTCTGGAGCAGGTTTTCATCCAGGATGTCTTTGTATATTGCTGCATTCATCTTTCCCCTCTATCCTGAGTGGTCTCCCAGTTCCTGCCACTGAAAAACATCCCCACAGCATGATGCTGCCACCACCATACTTCACTGTACAGATGGTATTGGCCTGGTGATGAGCGGTGCCTAGTTTCCTCCAAACATGATGCCTGGCATTCATGCCAAAGAGTTCAATCTTTGTCTCATCAGACCAGAGAATTTTGTCTTTCAGGTGCCTTTTGGCCAACTCCAGGTGGGCTGCCATGTGCCTTTTACTAAGTAGTGGCTTCCATCTGGCCACTCTACCATACAAGGCTGATTGGTGAATTGCTGCAGAGATGGTTGTCCTTCTGGAAGATTCTACTCTCTCCACAGAGGAACATTGGAGCGCTGACAAAGTGACCATCGGGTTCTTGGTCACCTTCCTGACTAAGACCCTTCTCCCCGATTGCTCAGTTTAGACAGCCAGCCAGCTTTAGGAGGAGTCCTGGTGGTTCCGAACTTCTTCCATTTAGAGATGATGGAGGCCACTGTGCTCATTGGGACCGTCAAAGCAGCAGAAAGTTTTCTGTACCCTTCCCCAGATTTGTGCCTCGAGACAATACTGTCTCGGAGGTCTACAGACAATTCCTTTGACTTCATGCTTGGTTTGTGCTCTGACATGCACTGTCAACTGTGGAACATTATATAGACAGGTGTGTGCCTTTCCAAATCATGTCCAATTGGCTGAATTTACCACAGGTGGACTCCAGTTAAGCTGTAGAAACATCTCAAGGATGATCAGTGGAAACAGGATGCACCTGAGCTTAATTTTGAGCTTCATAGCAAAGTCTGTGAATACTTATGTACATGTGATTTCTTAGTTTTTTATTTTTAATAAATTTGCAAAAATCTAAAAAAAAAAAAAAACTTTTTTCACATTGTCATTATGGAGTATTGTACATCAAATTTTGAGGAAAAAAATGAATTTAATCCATTTTGGAATAAGGCTGTAACATAACAAAATGTGGAAAAAGTGAAGCGCTGTGAATACTTTCCGGATGCACTGTATGCTGATATATGGTTGGTCTTTAAAATTATCCATTGTTCTGCACCCCCGCCCCTTAAGACTTTTGTCAGCTTTCTCATACAAAGCTATAAAGGAATGGAACAAGCTCCCCACTGCTTTGAAGACCAGAACAAATTACAGAGACTTTACCTCAGAGACTAAAAAATGGATTTTAAGTAATCAAGCCTGCCAACATTGACTCTCTCCCTTAAAAGGGATTTGAAATTGTACTCTTAAATTGTTTTTATCTGTTCCGTTTCTCTTATCTTTTTACCTTTTAAACTTACTCCCTGCTTGTTTCAGGGTCAACAGTTTCTGAAACCTGACCTCAGTTGTTTTCTATATGTGCTGTTTTTCTTTTATATCTTCCTGCCTCTCTCAGGGACTACAGATGGAAATTAGTGAGAACGCTATTATTTGGTACAGTGCATCTTTACCCTGTGTTTAATGTTTTTTCTGTGCATGGTCCCAGACAAATAAACCACTAAACTAAACTAAACTAAATTAAACTAAAAGGTACAACTCCAAGCATATTTTGAACTCATTTTAAGATAAGATAAGATAAGATAAGCCTTTATTAGTCCCACAATGGGGAAATTCCAGGATTGCAACAGCACAGGGATAGCAACACTCAGAGCAACAATCAGAAGGCAAGAAAAAAACAAGAGCAGCGAGTATACATATGTACATATAAACATAAATATATAGACACACAGTGCGGAGCATTGTAGCTAGATGGAATAAATATATGAATATATAAACACACACAGTGCGGAGCATTGTAGCTAGATGGAATAAATATGTGAATATATAAACACACACACAGTGTGGAGCGTTGTAGCTAAATGAAATAAATATATGAATATATAAACACAGTGCGGAGCATTGTAGCTAGATGGAATAAATATATGAATATATAAACACACACAGTGCGGAGCATTGTAGCTAGATGGAATAAATATATGAATATATAAACACACACAGTGCGGAGCATTGTAGCTAGATGGAATAAATATATAAATATATAAACACAGTGCGGAGCATTGTAGCTAGATGGAATAAATATGTGAATATATAAACACACACACAGTGTGGAGCGTTGTAGCTAGATGAAATAAATATATGAATATATAAACAGTGCGGAGCATTGTAGCTAGATGGAATAAATAGGTAAATATATAAACACAGTGCGGAGCATTGTATCTAGATGGAATAAATATGTAAATATATAAACACACACACAGTGCGGATCATTGTAGCTAGATGGAATAGATATGTAAATATATAAACACAGTGTGGAGCATTGTAGCTAGATGGAATAAATATGTAAATATATAAACACAGTGTATAGTCTTATAGTCTTTAACAACCATCACAACTACCCAGTACCCAAACTCAGTGTAAATGGTGTAGAGATTGAAAGGGTATCCGAAACTAAATTCCTTGGAGTAATAATTGATAACAAACTGTGTTGGAAGCCACATATTAATTATATAAAAGGTAAAGTATCCAAATCAATTGCAATATCAGAATCAGAATCAGAATCAGCTTTATTGGCCAAGTATGCACAACACATACAAGGAATTTGACTTTGGCTAAAAACTTGCTCTCGTTGTTCAGGTGAAGGATTTAAATAAGGATTCAATGACAACCAGAGTATGTACAGTAAATTACAGTCTGTCCACGTTTCTATAAAAGAATGCAAATATATACAGGAATATATGCAGTTATTTACTCGGACTAACCACACTTTGCAGAAATATATGAAAAAATATACAATCACACAGTATTTCAATGTGGACTCAGATTCAGTGATATAATGTGAATATTATTACTCTGTGTATTATATTACACAGAGTGAAAAATTTGCTGAATCAACCCACACTATACACCTTGTATCATTCATTAATACTCCCATACATGACATATTGTAATGAAGTATGGGGAAATACATATAAAACAAACATATATCCACTCTTTATGCTTCAAAAGAGAGCTATTAGAATAATCAACAAAGCAGCTTACAGGGAACCAACAAACCCACTTTTTCTTAAACAAAAAACTCTCAAGTTGAAAGATCTGATCGACTTTAAAACCGCAATAATAATGTTCAAAGTGAAGAATCTATCACTGCCCGCAAATATCCAAAAGTTGTTCCAAACAAGGGAGAAACGATATCACTTCAGAGGAACATGTATATTTCAAAAGCCTACAGTGAGAACAACTACCAAGCAACACTGTATTTCAGTGCAAGGTGTCAGATTATGGAACAATTTTGGACCTGAATTAAAATCATGTACAAAGCTTGGACAATTTAAACAAAAACTAAAGGAAGAAATACTCCAAACATATTTACAAGACGACATGTAAACTCACATAAGGATTGACATTTCCAGCCTGTGTTGTGTTATAGCTTAGTTTTTCTTTTTTCTCTGTGACACTATGTCTTAGATTTGTTTTTGAATAGTAACCGCTTAACTTAGACTAGCTCAGTTTTCTTTTTCTCTCAGTCATATTTTGTCTTAGCCTTGTTTTAAATTGTAATCGCTCTTGTCTTGTTTTCTCTTTTTCTCCTTTGAATTCTTGGATGGAATATGGGTGGGCAATATAAGCTGTGGCTTCAGCCATCACCCATTTCGGATAACTCACGTGGAATTGTATAGTAGAAGGAGTCTTTGTCTAATTTGACCTTGTTGTTATATTATACAGTTTCTTTTAACCTGTAATGTACTATCCGAAATAAATAAATTAATTCATTCATTCATTCAGTGCGGCGCATTGTAGCTAGATGGAATAAATATGTAAATATATAAACACAGTGTGGAGCATTGTCGCTAGATGGAATAAATATATAAATATATAAACACACACAGTGCGGAGCATTGTCGCTAGATGGAATGAAACAGCATAACCGTCTACTTAGTTATCCTACATGGTATGATTATGTACCCATACATATTGTCACCCTCCGTAGCTACTGGTATTTTCCTAGTTGTATACCGGAGGGGACCATTGTGTAAGTCTATTGCATCTTTTGCATTCAATACTATTAGGTTGTCACGTCTTTTTGCTATCTCTGCGAGCAGCCCTGCTTAGGTTATACAGTCTGACAGCCGTTGGTACGAAGGACCTGCGAAACCTCTCAGTTGTGCACCTAGGATGATGTAGTCTGCTGCTAAATGAGCTCCTTAGTGCATTCAGTGTGTCCTGCATAGGGTGGAACTCGGACTTCAGCAGAGATGACAGTTTAGCCACCATCCTTCTCTCTCCCATCTCCTCCACTGGGTCAAGGCGCTGCCTCAGGACAGAGCTAGCTTTCTTGATCAGTTTGTTCAGTCTCTTCCTATCAGCTGCTGTAATGCCACTGCCCCAGCAGACCACTCCAAAAGTGATGGCTGATGCCACCACCGTGTCATAGAATGTCTTCAGCAGCGCCCCTTGTACACCAAAAGACCTGAGTCTCCTCAGTAGGAACAGCCTGCGCTGTCCCTTCTTGTAGAGTGCGTCAGTATTGTGTGACTAGTCTAGTTTATTGTTCAGATGAACACCCAGGTATTTGTAGGATGTCACCATCTCGATGTCTGTTCCCTGTATATTTACTGGTGCTGTGAGGGGTTGTCCTTGCCTGCGGCAGTCCACCACCAGCTCCTTAGTTTTCCTCGCGTTGATCTGGAGGCAGTTCCGATGGCACCAGTCCACAAAGTCCTGGATAAGCCCTCTGTACTCAGCTTCATCTCCGTTGGAGATGAGGCCAACGATCGCAGAGTCGTCAGAGAACTTCTGTAGATGGCAGTGTGTTGTGTTGTGTGAGAAGTCCGCAGTATAAAGGGTGAACAGGAAGGGAGCCAAAACCGTTCCCTGGGGGGCCCCCGTGCTACCGATGATCGTGTCGGACACACAGTCCCGGGTTCTCACAAACTGTGGCCGGTTTGTGAGGTAGTCCAGGATCCATGATGACAGGTGCTGGTCCACCCCTGCGCACAGCAGCTTGTCCTTCAGGATCATCGGTTGGATGGTGTTGAAAGCACTGGAGAAGTCAAAGAACATGATCCTCACCGCATTCCCGGGCTTCTCCAGGTGGAACAGAGAACGGTGAAGGAGGAAGATGATCGCATCCTCCACCCCAATACCATGCTGGTAGGCGAACTGGAGTGGATCCATCGCTGGTCCCACCAGGGGGCGGAGGTGAGCAAGGAGCAGTCTCTCCAGGGTCTTCATCATGTGGGACGTCAGGGCCACTGATCTGTAGCTGTTCAGATCTTTGGGGTGGGAAGTCTTTGGTACAGGTACCACACAATATGTTTTCCACAACTGTGGTACCCTCCCCAGCTTCAGGCTCAGATTGAAGATGTACTCCACAATCCCACACAGCTGGTCTGCACAGGACTTGAGGAGCTTTGCACTGATGCCGTCCGGTCCCGACGCCTTCCTCGCCTTGATCTTCCTCAGCTCCGTCCTCACCTGGGTCTTAGTGAGGGTCAGGTTGGGGGGGCTGTGTGTTGGGAGTGGGGGGGGTGATGGTGGAGTGGGGAGTGGGCAGCAGGACTTGATGCCTTCAAAGGCAGCAGTGGTTATTGTGCAGTCGGGGGGGAGGGCGGTTGGTCAAACCTATTAAAAAACAGGTTCAGATTGTTCGCCCACTCCCTGCCCCCCCCCCCCCCCCCCGTGGCCTGGGGAGAGGTATTCTGGAGCCCAGAGATGGTTTTAAGGTTTCTCCAGACCACGCTGATGTCGCTCTGTTGCAGCTTGTCCTCCATCTTCTTCCTGAAGCTGTCCTTGCCTTCTCTGATCTTTCTCCTCAGCTCCCTCTGTACGGACTTCAGTATCTCCCTGTTCCCCGACCTGAAGATCCTCTTCATCTCTCTCAGAAGTGTTTTTATCTCAGGGTTGATCCAGGGTTTGTTGTTTGAGCAACACCGTATGGTCTTGGTGGGAACGGTGTTGTCCACACAGAAGCTGATGTAATCCGTGATGGTGTGAGTGAGGCCATCGATGTCCTCACCATGTGGATCGCAGAGCTGCTCCCAGGCGGTGGTTTCAAAACAGCCCTTTAGAGTGTCCATTGCCTCCTCAGACCATAACTTCACTGTGCGCGTGGCCGGAGGTTGTCTGTGCACTAGGGGTTTGTACACCGGCCGGAGATGAACCAAGTTGTGATCCGATCTCCTGAGTGGGGGGAGTTGTGATGAGGTGTACGCCTCCTTAGTGTTTGCGTAGAATAAGTCCAGTGTTTTATTGTCTCTAGTGTGGCATGTGACATACTGGGTAAATGTGGGTAGAATGGGAGACAGTGAAACATGGTTGAAATCGCCTGAGATGAGGAGAAGAGCATCTGGGTGTTCTCTCTGCAGCCTGCCAGTTACTGAGTGGATGACGCCATGCGCTGTCCCAGCATTCACCGTCGGATTTGCATAAATAACAATGCAGATCACGTGTGAGTGTTCCCTCAGGAGATAGGTAGGCCGCATGCTAACAGCTAGCAACTCGATGTCTTTGCTGCAGTGTTGTTGTTTAACAGTGATGTGTCCTGGTCTGCACCAGTTGTTATTAACATAGATCAACACTCCACCGCCCCTTGCTTTGCCACTGTCTGGTGTTCGATCTGCCCGTATCGCGTGGAAACCCTCCAGCTCAATGTTAGCATCTGCTGCTAGTTCAGTTAGCCACATCTCTGTAAACAAAAGGAGGGAGCACTCCCGGTATATGCTATCGTAGCGGGAGATAGCCGCTAGCTCATCTACCTTTCCCAATATAGATCGTACATTCCCCATAACAACGGATGGGAGGGTGGGTCTGTACCTTATATTCCTTGTCCGCCATCTAACACCAGCCCGGCAACCACGTCGTTTTCGCCTTATTTTTCCCGGTACGTCGAGTTTTTTCGTTAGGACCAAGTGGCGATTAAGTGCTAGCAGCTGTTCCCTGCTGTGCCGTCTCCTGCTGTAAACAGTGGCTCCGTCCGCCAGCTTGGGAGACATTTGGGGCGATCTGTGTGTCCGTGATGTATAAGGTGTGTAAGGTGTCGCGGGATCAGAAAGTTGTCACCGGATCGGAAAGATAGAGGAAGAAAAAACTCAGAATTGAGCCGCTGTTGCAAAAAGGCAGCCGACTCGTGTGGCGCCAGAAGTGATGCATGCATAAAAATTTTAACCTGCAACATACACTTTAAAGTTCCCGCATAAAGCCTAGGACCTTCAGGGTAACTTACTCCTGGACTTAGTGTAAACTAAAAGGTCACATTGAAAGAATCTGACGTATATGCTAAAGTCGCACTCCGGCGGCTCTAAAACCACCAAAAACACCATCACAAATGAAAGCACCAAGGTGCTGATGCCTTGGTGCCAGAGCCTTGGTGGAGGTATGCATTTTTAGATCATCACCAAAATGTTATGGGTTCCTCTCTAGCCCAAGGACCACCTCTGGTAAAAAAAAAAAAAAAAAAAAAAATCATCCAAATCCATCCAGTAGTTTTGAAGTACACGCATGCGTAGTAAAAATAATCTGCATTTCACATGCCCGTACTGTCGGCGGCAGCCAAGAGCCACCAAACCAATTTGAACAGCTGCAATCCAAACACAAAGAAGAACACGGTGGCAGACATTTTAAATGGCGGAAGCGATGGAGATACGTGAATACAATGACAATCAAGACGAACAGGAGCTTTTGCTGTTTAGTGGCAGAGGAAGAAAACAGATGGGCAAAAGGACGGACATTTTTTTTTCACTCAGTATTGGCAGATTGTTCAGTACTTCCCCTGTGGCGGGAGTTTCCGGGAGTTCACTGCAACCATTTGCGGGTGAAGAATGTTAGGACTTGGAGTTTTTAGCTAGTTTTTAACGAGTTTTACCTTGTCCTTCCTCTGCAAAACTAAACAGCAAAACCAGTGTGAAAACAATCGATGTGATGAATAAATGGTGTAGTTGCTGAATATATGGTTTTTTCAGTAACTGCTGTTTTATGACCGTAAAAAAAAAAGTGCTGTGTTGTGCTGTAAAAAATTCACACTGCTGCCTCTAGTGGCCTGGTATAGCCTTTTCCCCCGGCATCATTGACGTTAAAGGTGAGTTAAATTTGTGTTTATTTCAAAAACAAAGCCTTATCTCAGAATTCTGGCAAATTAAAAGTCAAGAAAATATGGTGATGCAATGATACAAGCCTTTAGTTCCACTTAATTTTGACTGGGCAAGCTTAAAAGCTGGTAACAGACGGAAACACACACACACAGATGCATTAACTGATTACCGTATGCCTCTCCGTTTCACCGAGGCATAACAAATGTGTATTGCCCAAAATAGTATATTGTGGCTTTTTATACACAAAAAAAAATTCATTGCCTTAGAATTGCTTGGGAAGAGCTTTCTACATCTTCCACCTACTTAAGTATGCGCAGATCTATGAATATTCTAATTAGCTCCACCCATACTCCTGCCCACCAGTAGCTGGAAGAAGAAGACTTTAAGCCAGGGCTCTGAGAAGGCGATCCAACTTGAGGAAGGATCATTCTCAATGGAGCGGAAAGTTGCTGTCCGGCCCGGCTTGGAGTCTGGAGGGCTCCCCACCAGTCTCTGGTTGCCCACTCGCTGAGGATCTCCTGGCAAATAGTGCCCCGTCCGCCGGCAACTGAGAGCAGCTCAGCGAGACCGCGTAGCTGGCTGGGGCCTCCCGGTGAGCAGAGAGAAGTGAGCTTAGAGCAGTTCGCCAAGACTGCGGTCTTGCCGAGAGCAACTGGCTGGAAACTCCCGCTCGCTGGCAAATGGGTCTCAGGGCCACAATCAAGCTCCCAAGCTTGGGAGCAGTCTCTACGAGTTGGGGGATTAATTGAGGACTAATTAGGTACTTGCTTGGCTGACAGGAATGGCGTTGATCCAGGAGGAAGAATCCGGTCTTCATGGTGGATAGAGAATTGGGAGGGGAGCTGGCTGGGTTCTGAAGGCAAACGCTGGAGAGAAGGAGGCAGAGAGGTCCAGGGAAGCAACAAGGTCAGTTTGCAACAGGCTTATATGTCATGATTCAGGACAAGTGAGGCTCAAACGCAGAGCTGCCAGAACAAACACTCAGACACAGATGTAAAAATTCACCAGTTTATTGTAAAAATAAAACCTAACACACAAATCTAAATAAAAGGTGCACAAATGAAGAAAAGCACAAAACAAAAACACACATTTAAATTTAACACAAAAACTGGTGACACTGAAGCGCACACCACCTACGGGAAAAGAGCAGAAAGAGATGATTAGGGACATGATCTCCATAAGGGGAGAATGAGATGAGAGAGCACTCTTACTGCTGTGAGCAGAGGAGCCCAGCGGGGAACTCCTGCGTAGGTCCAAGGAAACGGGGGGAAGACAGTTAACTTCAGTGGACATCCGCTGTCTTCTGGTCAGGCGAGCGTGGTCAGCCCCAGAGTACACACCGCTAAGGTGGCAGCAAGATCAACCGAGGGAAAATAATACAGTGTGGCTTAGACTCCTTGGTAGCAAGCCTAACAATGCAGCGATGAGCTCTCCATACGCTGGCTCTTAAATATGCTGGGTAATTAGGAAGCAGCAGGTGTGTAATCACGCAGGTGTAGTTGATACTCTGGAGCCAGGAAGACAGGAACAGGAGGGAAGGAGGAGCACACTAACCTGATCATCACATTATGTGATTCCTGAGGGCTGGGGTTGGGCAGCGAGTGAGCAGGGAGCACACACACAAGGGATGGGACGAAGAAATAATCCAAGAGTAGCAGGAGATCTCATGGCAACTGGAGCTGTGCTGTCGAGGGAGTAATGCCAGCTCACCCCTTAAATAGGGTGGAGCCAGGCCGCTGAACAGCTGTAGCAGATTGAGGACAATTAGAATAACAATGTGTGTGCGTGTGTGCTCACTCACCACAGACCCTGGCAGGTAGCCAAGAGTATCCATCTGATTGGTTAATGTTATAACCAATCAGGCAAAGCAGGAATGCTTATGTAGCTAGAAATGGTCTGTAAAAACTCACTTGTTTGGGGGGGGGGGGGTAAACTGAAAATTCACAGCAGAAAAACACAGACTTGGGACTGCGATGAGATTTTGCTCTGGATATGTCAAGTCGATCACAAACATGTTACAGACATGTTAACAATAGAAAAAAAAAGATTTTTGCAGGAGTGTCACTTTAATATAAAAACTGAAGGAATAATCTATATCAGAAGTCCTCATAGGTTTTTGTGACTTCTGCACTAACTCCATTTTCACCACAGTGGCTTGTGACTTGCACTCTTGTGACTTCCTCCCACCTCTGCTTTTGGATTATTCAGTATAGCCCTGTGGAAAACAAAACATAATATTGTGGGGGAATGGTGTGGGGGTTATGTCATGTTAATGTGCCGCACAGTTCTTTGTTCAAATAAAAGTGTGTTATGGTCGGAAGTTCCGGGTCTCGATGCATGGGAATAAAGATATATTCTTTTTAGTTTACATATGCTTCCGTTAGGCAACATTATTAGAAAACACTGTATACATTTTCACTGTTATGCAGATGACACACAATTATGCCTGTCAGTGAAGCCAGATGATTGTAATCAATTAGCCAAGTTAGAGGCCTGTCTTAAGGAAATCAAAGCTTGGATGACTTGTAATTTGCTGCTATTAAATTCAGATAAGACTGAAGTTATTCTAGTTGGTCCAAAAAAAACCCTTAGAAATGTCATGACTGATATAGTAATTCAGCCCATGTGCAAGATGCTGCAACAAAGAAGACAATCAAACAATAATACATGTTTGAGGTTCTTTATTAAATAGCAAAAAATCCTCACACAGCTACAGAAACAGTCACTTGCCAGAGGAAGGAGCCTGTGGAGAGAAGACGAGAGCTGTGAGAGGAGGAATGGAGTAAGGGAAAATGGGCAAGCCAAATTACCACTTACGTGGGCTCCGAGGGAGCACCGGCAGGACTCCAGCGGGGAATAGATGAACCAGCAGGGTGTGGGGAATGGAGCTGGCAGTGCCTGACCAGGTGGAGGTTAGCTGTTGGTGAGTGGAGATGTGGCAGGAGAGCGCGTGCAGTCCCAGCGACACACCCGCACGATGGCAGCAACCTGAACAAGGAGAGAAAGCACACAGGTTAATAATTTTCTTCACCAGTGTGAACACGATTTGCTGTCTTTATGCCAGTATACCCAGACAAGCCAGCATTGAATCAGCATTGAGGATGCCTCCTTATGAACACTGGCTGATGAGAGGGCACAGGTGTGTCCTCTCACTCAGGTGCACTGAAGACCTGAGGAGAGATGAACAGGAAGGAGGGGGCGTGCTCTCGCTGCCCATGGCAAGAAATACCTTTCCAAATCAAACTCTTAGTTTGGATGCAGTTACTCTTTCTCCTAATAGGTCTGTGAGGAGCCTTGGGGTTATTTTTGATCAAGATCTGTTTTTTAATTCACATATTAAACTTGTTTCTAAGACTGCCTTCTATCATTTGCATAATATTGCCAAGATTAGGAGCATCTTGTCTCAGAGTGATGTTGAGAAATTGTGTGTGAGAAATTGATCCACACTTTTGTTAGCTCTAGATTAGATTATTGTAACGCTTTATTATCAGGTTGTCCTAAAACATCTTTAAAAAGTCTTCAGCTGATCCAAAATGCTGCAGCAAGAGTTTTAACAGGTTCTAGAAAGAGAGATCATATCTCTCCGGTTCTGGCCTCCCTTCATTGGCTTCCTATAGAGTTTAGAATTGTTTAAAATCCTTGTTCTCACTTACAAAGCTCTAAATAATCAGGTCCCTTTTTATTTAACCTGTTGAACTCTGGTCAATTTCCCTAAAAACGCCTAAAAATAACATACCCAAAGTAAATCAAAAGAAAACACTGAATTTTTTGGCAAAATAGTCATAATCTCTCTAAGTGCTCCTGCCACTGAGTAACAGTCATCTAAACATACTGAATCTGAAGAAAATAAAGTTCGCCTGGGTGTTTTTTTAGATACAAATGCTTGCAAATAACACACAGCTGTCAGATACTGGCTGGAAAATGCAACAGAAATGTAGAACCAAGTGTTATCAAGCTGAGGTCAAAATTTTGTAACAATACCACAAAAAATGAATATATTATACAGCTTTTTTCTCAGGTTGTTCCCAGGCGTTTTTGAACTGTGCCAAATTGTGCCAAATGGTACAGTTTGGAAAAACGTCTATAACTTTTGAATGCTTCAACATAGAAGCTTCATCTTGGGCTCTAATGAAAGGTTACACTTAGGGCTGTGTGTGTGGGGGGGGGAGGGGTTGTTTGTTCATTCATGAATGAATGAATGAACAAACAAGCCCCCCACGCACAAAGAAACATGCCACGTAAAAAATGTGTGGCCTTTTTTTACAAGAAAAAATAACCTACAGTGCAATAAAAATTATACTAAAATATCTGCAATGTAGAGGATAACCCCCCCCCCCCCCCCCGCCCCACTACAGAGGAGCTCAGCACACAAAAAACTTGCGGCCATGACGGACCGTTGTAATTACCGATCGGTCAAAAGTCATTTTTATTACTATTTTCATTGATAAAGAATAATTTAGCTTATAACACTTACCTGTCCACAACAGCAGTGTCGTTGTCGAACATCTGTTCCTCATTGTCAGACGAACATGAAGCTGGTCCGGTTGTTATGGACTCGTGGTTCTGGTCACCCGACCCGGTCAAACCACCTCCGCTTCCATGATTGCGGTTTTTGCGAACCATTTTTCAAAACAATTAAGAACAGTACTAATAAAAAAAGACTGAATAATGGCTGAGAGAGGCTAACGCTACCATTACACACAGGTCTCAATGTGTGTCACCCAGCGGCTTAGGCAAAAAAGATTTTACGCACAGGGACGCGTTTCAATCGTCAAACTTCTCTGCTTCAATTGGCTCGTTGTATTCGCGGTCATTGGTAGGCAGGTCCTTCTTGCTAGGTTTTCAGTCATTGGTTCTTCAAGGTTTCAGAAACCCAATTCAAGGCTGTTATTAGTCGAATGAGAGGTCAATCAAATCTAAACCAATCAAACACTCCTTTGGCTTTCTGTTCGTGGCTGTGTCTGTACTGGAAGAACGGAAATGCAGCTTTTTTTTTCAGTGCGCACTGAGACGCACTATGACGCAGAGACGTGACTGCCCGCGGAATCCTGGAGTTTAACAGGTTAAAAGATCTGATGCTACCCTATTATCCTAACAGCACTACGCTCCCAAAATGCAGGATTACTTGTAATATCTAGAATCTCCAAAAGTACAATGGGAGGCAGAGCCTTCAGTTATCAAGCTCCTGTCCTGTGGAACCAGCTGCCAATCTGGATTCGGGAATCTGACTCGATCTCTGTTTTTAAGAATAGGGTTAAAACCTTCCTTTTTTATATAGCCTATAATTAGGGAGGGATCATGTGTTCCTGAACCCTCCCTTAGTTATGCTGCTAATAGGTTTAGACAGCCGGGGGACCTCCAACAATGCACTGGGCTTCACTCCTTTCTTCACTCTCAATGAAATATTTTTTTTTGCTGGTCATTAACATCTGTTTGTTCTCTCCCATAGACTGAGTTCCTGTCGTGCTGTTTGCTCTCTATATGTCTGTTCTTTTCATCTTCTCTATCCCCTCACCCCCCATTCAGTCGCAGCAGATGACTGCCCCTCTCTGAGCCTGGTTCTGCTGGAGGTTTCTTCCTGTAAAAGGGAGTTTTTCCTCTCCACCGTTGCCAAGTGCTTGCTCACAGGGGATCACCTGATTGCTGGGGGTTTTCTGCAATTGTGGGGGTTTCCCCTACAGTTGAAAGTGCTATGAGATGACTGTTGTTGTGAAATGGTGCTATATAAATAAAGTTGAATTGAATTGAAAGCACAGAGACCCAGGATTCTCTTTTGCTGTAAATTATGTTGGAGAAGGAATAAAGTTTCTGTGTCGTCCAGCTTGTTGCCTCGCCTGCCTTCTTTGTCCACATTGATGACCTGAAGATGTGCCATGGAAAACGAGCCGAGCACCACCCCGGAGACTGCCTGGAGGGAGAGCACCAGCACCGTGTGCATGGTCTCAGTCGAGCTCCCAGACTTCTGGCTTCACAACCCAACCGCGTGGTTCTTGCACATAGAAGCCCAGTTTGCACTCTGCGGGATAACAATGGGTGATACCAGATATTACTATGTGGTCGCTGTGTTGGATGCACGCACCATGCAACAGGTGACAAGCCTGCTCCAGGAGCCGCCGGGCCAAGGAAAATCTGAAGCGCTCAAGCGGCTGCTTCTCCAGCACTATACCCTTTCTGACAGTGAGAGGGCAGAGAGGCTCCTAACATGTTCGGAGTTAGGGGACAAGTCAGCAGTGGAGCTTATGGAGAGCATGTTGGTGCTGAGGGGGAAGGACGATGAATCTTTCCTGTTCGCCCATTTGTTCCTCAGGAACTTACTGGCTACAGCGAGGGTGATTCTGGCCAACTCACCGCAGCTGGTTGCTAAGGACTACTGCGCCCTGGCTCAGGAAGCGGACCAAAAAGCTTGCAGAACGCCAGTTTTGTTTTTGTCAGGCACGATGCTCACCGGACCCCCCTGCGGCCTCCATACGACGGACCATTCAGGGTGTTGGAACCTGGGGTGAAGCATTTTGTGTTATACTTGGGGGGACATAGGGAGACCCTCTGCATCGACAGGCTTAAGCTCGCTTTTGTGTTGGCAGACGAGCAGGTGGTGTTGGCCCAAGCTCCCTGGCGCGGACGCCCACCGTTGGTGTCTCCGCAAGTTGGTGATCCCTCCGCAGGGACTGGCGCTGGTGAAGCTGATGTGTTCCCCCCCTTCCCTCCACAGACTGACGTGCCCTCCAGTACACCTCACCAGCAGGGTGGTTCGACTGGATCGGCGACCCCCCGCTACAGTCACTACGGGCGCCTGCTCAAGTCCAAAGGACGGGGGAGTTAGTGCCCCTTCTGGGGGTCCGGGGGTGGGGGTGGGGGTGGGGGTGGCTGTGTGGGGGCATGGTGTGGGGGCATGGTGTGGGGGTTTTCTCCACCCAGAGAAGGCAAGGGGAAGGGAGAACAATGGACCGAAGGAGGAGGTGTCACCGGGGGGTGTCTGATGGGATGGTTAGGTCTATGCACCCCCCGGGGAGAGTAACAACTGCCGGTGCCGCTAATGGCCCTTTTCCATTAGTCCCCACTCGGCCCTACTTGGCTCTACTTGGCCCGGTTTGTAGCCTTTTCCATTAGTACCTGGTGTACCAGGTACTATTTTAGTACCGACTCAAGGCCAGGGTACAGCCATGCTGAGTCGAGCCGAAAATGTGACGTCAACAGACTGCAGGCCACTGATTGGTCAGGGCGTAACGTCACGAAAGCGTCCATCTTCTGAAGAATCGTCAAACCGCCATTTGCAAAAGTTCACGGAGTAAACTCGGTCACCGAGTAAACATGATATTAATAGAGATGGCGTTGTAGGTTTTGTGGAAATCTACACTGTGGTCCAACAAAGAGGTGCAGAGTTTTCTGTGCTTGGTGGCAGATAGTATCCAGAGCGTCATGGAGCGACCCCGCAACAATACAGATGGCAGCCCAGCATAGAACCGGACTACGGACAAGCTGAAGATGAAAGTGAGAGAACCATCGATGGTGAGTGATCTGTGATGTTGTGCATCTTTTCGCTTATTTATCCTGTTGGTGGTAAGCTCACTTTTTTGAGCAATACAACGCCGTCCTGTGCTGACTAGCGATTGTTAGCTACTGTAGTAGCTAGCTAGCTAGTAGCCAACTGCTTTGTCCGAAGTATTCGCTTGTGAGAGTAAAACGATGAAATATGTTAAAGTCCTGGTTTGTGTACGTGTTGCACTTTGGTGCTGTGCATTAAGTTGTGTGTATTTTCTTTCTAGAATCTGTTTCCACATGCCAGGGGTTAGCCGCCCTCAGCATGTCGTGTTTTTACAGGTCAAGTGGACCACAGGATCCAAAATCTCAACATATACAAGTGCATTTTCAAACCAGTGACTTATAAAGTGATTCATATAATTTTCTAAAGTGTCAGAATAGACCCACACACCTATTCTGTGGATTTTCCAAAAAAAGTGTTGGAACAGTGTTGTTGTGCTGTTCCACCATAAATCCCTGGATTGAAAGTGTACTTGTACATGTACAGAGTGGATCCTGAGGTTCTCACTTGTCAGGGAAACGAAGCATTTTTGTCACATCCCACCACTGACTGTCACAAGTGTATTTCCCTAATACAGGTACATCTCCAAAAATTAGAATGTCTTGAAAAAGTTCAATATTTTTTGTCACTCATTTTAAAAAGTGAAATCCATATATTATATAGATTCATTACACAGACAGTGATATATTTCAAGCGTTTATTTATTTTAATTTGGATGATTATGGCTTATAGCCCCTGAAAACCCCAAATTCAGTTTCTCAAAAAATTAGAATATTACATAAAATTACTTTTAAAAAATAGTTTTTAAATAGAAATGTTGGCCGCTGAAATGCTGGTTGGCATGGGCTGTAGCCAAAATCTTCAAAATTAAAATAAACACTTGCAATATATCACTGTCTGTGTAATGAATCTATATATGGGTTTCACTTTCTGAAATGAGTGACAAAAATATTGAACTTTTTCATGATATTCTAATTTTTTGAGATGTACCTTTATATGTTTTGAACTTGCTTTAACTAACCACCATCCATTTCTGTCTTTGGTTTAGGCAAGAAGAAAGGAAAAGCAGCCACCCCGCAACGGACCTTGCCACTGTGGAAAGTACTGAAATCCTTTGCTTTTATAGGTAAAGTGCCAAAATCAAAGTAGCACAATTTCCACTTAATATAAAAGAGACTGAAATGAGATTTATTTGATTGTGTGAATATTAATTACAGAATAATTGAAAATGAATAGCACATCAACTGAAAAAAACCCCCAAAACACTTGTTATGTATTTTTTTTTTTGTCAGATCACTTGTGATCCTTTGTGAGTTATGTTCATAACTGTTTGTTGCACATTGGGGAATGGGAGTTGTTCAGTCACCAATATAATTCAATTTATATGTGTAGTTTATAGTCTATCATCAATAAACTAATGCAATATTATAATAGCAGGACAAATTACAAATATTTGAGACCCATTGTAGTGCTCCCTTTTATATTTTAGCAATACAAGTACAAAACACCACCCACACTTGAAGCCAGGGCAAGAAGAGACACAGCAGTGATAGAGCGGTGGCTAAACTTTTATTGATAAAAATTCCATATTTTGACTGAGCGACTCCATACTCGGTGATGCACACCCTCAGTTAAAGTACTATATTCCATTCAAGTGAATGTATTAATTCATTCTGATTGCAGAGGCCAAAGTAAAAACAATTGATTTTAAATGTAACCCAGCTCTTGTAAAATCTACTGAAGCGCAGCTACATGAAAATTGTGGTTAAATACGACAATGAAACACTTTTTTGTCACATTCCACCACTGGCTTTTAGCAACAAGTGTATTTCCCAAATGTGTTTTAAACTTGCATTAACTAACCACCACCCATTTCTGTCTTTGGTCTAGACAAGAGGAAAGGAAAAGCAGCCAGCCTGCAACGGACCTTGCCACTGTGGAAAATACTGAAATCCTTTGCTTTTATAGGTAAAGTGCTAAAACCAAAGTAGCACAATTTCCATCCATCCATCTTCTTCCACTTAATCCTTTCGCGGGGGGGCTGGAGCCTATCCCAGCATCTTTGGGTGAGAGGCAGGGTACACCCTGGACAGATCACCAGTCCATCACAGGGCCAACACAGAGAGACAGACAACCAATTAACCTAACTTGCATGTTTTTGGCAGGACTGAACTGAGATTTATTTGATTGTGTGAATATTAATACATTCAAGAGAATGTATTAACTCATTCTGTTTGCTGAGGCCACAGTAAAAACAAATGATTGTAAACATAACCCAGCCCTTGTAAAATCTACTTTACTGAAGCACAGCTACATGAAAATTGTGGTTAAATACAACAACAAAGTACTTTATTGTCACATTCCACTACTGGCTTTTAGCAACAAGTGTATTTCCCAAATATGTTTTAAACTTGCTTTAATTAACCACCATCCATTTCTGTCTTTCATCTAGGCAAGAGGAAAACGATCCACCCCAAACTGGACCTTGCGTCACTATTTACAGAGATGCAGGATGAAGATCTGCTGAACTGGGACCAGCTTGAGCGACACATCCAGTTGCTTCTCAGTGAGGCAGCGTGGCCGGCGTGTGGGACCCATTCTAAGTTTGTTTGTTTTTTACAGTTTGAATTTTGCACATTCTGAATAATCTGGATTTTGCTGCTGATTGTTATAAACAATTTAGTAACTTATGTGTTTGCATCATGATTTTCTATTTTGTCTGTTAAGACACCGGTGGGAAAAGAGTCAACAGTACAAACCATTTATCAGTGACTTTAAAAATAATGGCTCATTTTTTAAGAAAAAGTAACCAAAACAATTATTTTATTTACTGAAGACTGTATTGTTGGATGTGCCACCGCAGAAGACCCTGCACACTTTAGTGATAGTACCAGTGTATGGTGGAATTCTGGGCCATATTAGCATCTGTACTTTATCATAATGGGTTTGGGCAGGGGTGTCCAATCATGTGCCATGGAGGGCCAAGACCCTGCAGACTTTACCTCCAGTGTCTTTAACAGCAGATTCCACTGAATTTCTTCCCACTGATTGCTGGTCAGTGAAAACACCTGCTGAAGAGACTGGGTAGAAGAGAGAACCTGCAGGGTCTTGGCCCTCCATGGCACATGATTGGACACCTGTGGGTTAGGGTTTAACATTTTAACACAAATGTCTTTATGGTTCATAATTCTGTTGGCACACTTACACCAAACCAAAAGTGATTTCTCAAATTGCTGGATTGTTCTTAGACAGCTTTTCCAATCTTTTAGTATTTAATTTATGTCACTTGGTGGTAACCTTCACATATAAAACAAAAGAGACACATCTGCCAAAATTTTGAAGGTTTATTGTCAGTGCAATACTGTAACGTCGGGGCCATTTTAAGGGGGGCAGGGATTTCCCAGCATGCTTTGCCAGTTGAAAACGTTACTGTGTGTGTGTATTAAATGTGTCATTACTGAGTTATACTGCTGTGTCATTATAACTGCGTTATAATGACCCAGCAGTGTTTAGCAGGATTAGGGCAAGATGTATCATGTGTGTGTAACCATGATTGAAACGGAGGTCTGGGAGAATGACCTCCCCTCCTCTCTGTGCTCAGAAGTAAGTTGGGATTGGGGGTGTGTAAAATAAATCCCATTGATCACAACCATCTTGCTCCATTTTCTTTGTGTGAACCCTGCAAACGTCACACTGGTGTCAGGAGTGGGATGGAGCAAGATGCGGATCCAGGCGGAGGTCCTGCGGCTGGAGCGGTTCATCGCTCGGCTGGGGACGGAGCGTAGAGCTGAGACACCGGCCCCCGGAGAGGTTCGCCGCGATGGACGGAGCAGCGGACCCGACGGGCCGAGGAGAGCAAACCAGCCCCGTTTCCCGCCCTTTTCAGGGCAGGAGGGCCTGGCGATTCCAGGGCGATCAGGAGCGATGATCGACCGGGACGTGACCATCCCATTCATCCGGCAGCGGGCCAAGATTCCCCGCTACAACGGCGAGAACCTGTTTGATGACCACCTGTCCCAGGTCGAGCTGGCCGCCGCGCTGAAAGCGAGTGGGAGGAGGAGCCACGGCAGCGCGTGCACGAGGGAGACTACAGTGGCAGAAGCAGAGCGGGTGGAGCCGCTGATGAATCGCACCATTGAAGCGTCAACGCCGAGATCAAGAACTTTCCAGGCCACGGCTGACAGCGAGGGGAAGGAGGAGGAGTTACGGCAGACCACGGCGGCGCGTCCACGGAGGAGACGGCTGCGGCGCGAGGAAGGGTACTTCCGCTGCACAGAGCCAGGGTACATCGCACGGTACTGCCCCGCACACAGCGCACGACAAACTGGCCCCTCGCCGACGTTAAATTAGAGCGAGGTGGCATGGACGGAGAAAAAGCCGCCTCCTGCAGATGCTTCCCCTGGCGGTGACGTCACAGAGGCCTTTGGAGTGCAGCAGCAGCGGAGCGAGCAGGACAGATCCGGTCTTTTCCCGGGATCGGCAGGGGCTGGACGCGGGCCAGTGGCTGCCTGGGAGGTCCTGGCAGCGGTGGGAGTCATGGGACTCCCGCTGCCAGAGGAGGAACTGTGCGTGTCCTATCGCCACCCGCAGATGCTTTCCCTTTCGGTGACATCACGGAGGCCCTCGGTGCAGCAGCGACACAGCGGAGTGAGCAGGACGGAGATCCGGCCATTTTCCAGGCACGGCAAGGGCTGAACGCATGGACGCGGGCCAGC
Organism: Pholidichthys leucotaenia; assembly: GCA_020510985.1. NCBI lineage: Eukaryota > Metazoa > Chordata > Actinopteri > Cichliformes > Pholidichthyidae > Pholidichthys > Pholidichthys leucotaenia. The sequence goes on from CM035845.1 coordinate 179,762,069, forward strand.
GGCTGCCTGGGAGACCTGGGAAGGGACTGTGCGTGGTCCTACAGAGGTTGTCAGATGTGTCCATCCGCCCGCTGGAGGCCAAACCAGAACCCTACCCCAACCAGATACTCCAACCGAGACTCAGATGGCCCATGCATGCCACCCCGGCACCGGGCTGACTCGCATTGGATTTCTGAAAGTGGACTTTGAATTTTCTGGGGACAGAAACCAGTCCGGGGGTGGGGTGGGGGGGGGCAGTGTAACGTCGGGGCCATTTTAAGGGGGGCAGGGATTTCCCAGCATGCTTTGCCAGTTGAAAACGTTACTGTGTGTGTGTATTAAATGTGTTATTACTGAGTTATACTGCTGTGTCATTATAACTGCGTTATAATGACCCAGCAGTGTTTAGCAGGATTAGGGCATGATGTATCATGTGTGTGTAACCATGATTGAAACGGAGGTCTGGGAGAATGACCTCCCCTCCTCTCTGTGCTCAGAAGTAAATTGGGATTGGGGGTGTGTAAAATAAATTCCGTTGATCACAACCATCTTGCTCCATTTTCTTTGTGTGAACCCTGCATACGTCACAATACTACATGAATACAGTACATTGTTGATGCAGAGAATATATACTGCTCAAAAAAAATAAAGGGAGCACTTTGAAAACACATCAGATTTTAATGGGAAAAAATAAGCTGGATATCCAAATTGTGGCAACCTAGTCCAGCTTACTCAGATTAAAAAGTGTTCCTTTAATCTGAGTAAACTGGACTAGCCTGCCACAATTTCGATATCCAGCTTATTTTTTCCCATTAAAATCTGATGTGTTTTCAAAGTGTTCCCTTTATTTTTTTGAGCAGTATATATTTCTACAGTACATGTATCTAGTAAATCAGGTATTTCTCCATGTAATCTTGTGACTGCATTATTTTAATTGCTTTTAATCCTAGATCAAGTTTGTTTTGGCCTAAAATGCATCATAATTGTCAAATGTATCTTATTATACCTAACTCAGTACTGTTTACCTGTTGAATACATATTTAGTGGCTAATATAACCCATAACTACAACCTGGTGATCAAGTTGTGTCAGCTGAACACTTTTTGCCATGACACCACCACAGACTCAGCGCTGCTGGAGCAGGTACGTCCCATGATGTCTCAACAGTCTCTCCATGATTTTCACACAGATCAGAGCAATTTGTTGTACAGGAAGCTAAACGTTTCTACAGTCATGCTTAAGCTCTATCATACCTGTCAAGGCATACCTCATGCCTCCCTTATTGGGGGGCTTTCACACCTGTACTGAGTACTTAAAAACTGTATTTATCGGCAGATGAAAGAAAACTGAAGCAAAAAAAAAACTAAACAAACAAAAAACAAACAAACAACAACAATTGCAACATGAACTATTTCAAACATATTTATTCAAATGTACATTTATATGGACACAATCTTGAGCCTTAACTTTTTGGTAATGTGAAAATAATAAGCCAAGTAGCACAAAAAAAAATAAATAAATAAATTTTTAAAAAATGATAATATTAATAATAAATAAATAAAAATAAATTTAAAAAAAACAGTATTTTTCAAATTTACATTAGCACAAGGTAGATTGCTTAATTTGAAAGTACACAATAAGAATAATTCTGAATATAGTTCTTAGGAAACAATTTCAGGAAACAATGTTGACACCAAATCACTGAAGTGATCTGCTACCGATGGGGGTAGATTGTGCTCTTTCACAAAATGACAAAACATCACTTCTGCTAGTGATGCATTGGATTTGGAAGGCGTTGGTTCTCTCACTGGCTGAAAATGTTCATCCATCCATCGATACGTTTTCGATTTGGCTACACAGTTTTTGTGGCCCTGTGTAGCGAAGTGCAACTTCAGGTCGAAAATCCCCGATGCAGTCACTTTTATGCTCACACAGAAGGAGTGTGTAGGGCCCTCTGGAGAAGCCTTTATCCATCCAGCGTATTTTCCCTTCTCGAAGCTCGGACTCTCCCATTCTTTTCGGTGACGTCCAGTCCCTCGATTTCCCTTTTCTTCAAGCTTTGTTTTCTTCGCCGGCGGCGCGCTGCATGAAGCCATTTTGAAAATCACAAAAAGACTGCTTAGGTGCACTCAATTTCGCCAGGCATCGAATTGCTGTTCAGTTGATTTTAGGTTCTCTCAATAATTTATTTTTTCGCTGTATATTTTTCTTTTTGGTGTACAGAAATGGCAATACGCCCATATTTGCTAAAATTGCATTTTCCCCGTATTAAAATATGGCAAAACCGTATCACTTGACGGGTATGCTCTATAACCACTGAGCGTTTGTGAAGCTGGGGTGACATCAGTGAGAGGCTGTGTTGAATGCCAGACCCACGGTTTGAAGCGGTAATTTTCCCACAACAGAGCCATCTGAAACACACACACACAGTATACATATTTTAGTACCTAATAGCGATAACTTGCAGACATTACAGTGTAGTACAATGTACTTAAAGCAAACTAGCATTAGCAATCATTAGCTTACCGTCATATGTGATCTATTTCATATCCTCACGTCTTCTGCTCTATGTCTTCCAAGACACTCCAGTACTTTTCCAGAGTGTTTCGTCTCGCTGCCTGTACCCTTCTCTAGTGGTCCTTTTTGGCCTTTACGGTGACAAAAAGCCAGAGACCGAGGAGTCGCCTTGTACAGCAGCAATGCTATGTTTTGCTTGTGTCGCGTGTTTTACGTCACAGGAGTGTGGCGCCGCCTTGCTGTAAAAAAATTCCACCCACCCCAGGCGTACCCAGCTGCAATGGAAACACAACCGAACCAAACCGAGTAGAGCCGGGTAGTGTAGAGTAAGGCCAACTGGGTACTAGTGGAAAAGGGCCATAAGAGAAGAAGGTTGTTGGAGCGGCGCCGGCATTATGTCATGTTAATGTGCCACACAGTTCTTTGTTCAAATAATAATGTGTTATGGTCAGAAGTTCCGGGTCTCGATGGATGGGAATAAAGATATAAAAGAGGAATGCACAGAGACCCGGGATTCTCTTTTGCTTTAAATTATACTGGAGAAGGAATGGAGTTTCTGTGTCGTCCAGCTCATTGCCTTGCCTGCCTCCTTTCTCCACAATATCACCAACTATAAATTATGAGTATGCAAATTTAACAAACATTTTAAAATACAAGCATGTCTGATGTGAAGACATAATCATCACAACTTGTGAAAAAAAGACAGGACATTAGTGTATGAAGGTGATTTTATCATGCGTGTGTGGGTGGTTGCAAGTGTGTAGGTGTGTGAGAGTTGGCGTGAGTGTGGATTGTGGGGGAAGGAGAGGGTGTATGGTTAACCATCGGCTGAGCTCTTAGTTTCCTTCCAACACACCATCCATCACTAGCATTGCTCTGCAGACTTTAAATCTAGGTCATGGTAACACACACACACACATTGTGTTTAAAAGCTCTTCAGAGAGTGAACAAGTGATGAGGACGGCACTCGATCTGTCAGTTCACCACAGAGCTACTTAAGGCTGTGCTCCATTAGATTTCATCAGCGTTTCAGCATTACCAGACTCTCAGAGGCTCTTCTTTTTGATGTTACTTTTTTCCTCTCTCCTCACTCAACCTGTTTGGTGGGACTCAGTTGTTTATGACACAGGATTTGAAAAACAATGTGTGAACTCATTGAAGTGAGCAGTGAGTTGGAGGTGTGAACAGGTTTCTCTAGCTGAAAGACAAAAAAGTGTGTTAGGGGTCAATGATCATTTGATGCTGATGATACGGGTTTAATCATGAGCCAATGAATGTAATCGGGCAGTTTTTCATGCAGCAGGTTGAGTTTAGGTCCACTTTTTTCTGCTGTAGCAGATTTTTTTTTTTTTTCAGTTTTTCTTTTTTTTTAAGCTGTGTGGACTGAGATCTCACACAAATATTCCACAAATACGGGGTTTTGGCCTTGGTCCTCTGTGAGTTCTTTTGTGATATTAGGTAACCACAGATGTTTGGGGTTTTTTTAATTCTAAACTGTTGAACTATTTGCTCGCACAATCACAAATGAAGTTGCCTCTTCATTTTCATTTATTGGCCGAGATGAGACTTTATGTTCTTTAAAAAAAATTGAGTGTCTAATCAGTATAATAAATCCTAAAAAGGTCCCATCAGGTGCTTTTTTGTGTACTATACCCTGCCCTGGATTACCAAGAGGGCTTACTGGGGCAGTAGCCCTGGGGCTCTGGCTTGTTTGGGGCCCCAAAAGAACCCCCTTTTTTTTTTTTTTTGCTAATTCTGCCATGCCCAACATTTATTGGAGGGTTTATTTTGGCATATTGAGTTTTTATTTGTTGAGGTGCACGTCTGTCCCGCCTGCTTAATTTAATTGGTTAAGAGTTGACATTTGACCTGATTAAGGTTAGACGTGGGCAGACGTGGGCCAGTAGTGAATCCGTGGACAAATGAATGAATGAATGAATGAATGAATGAATGAATGAATGTACGATAGCGGCATCCAGAAGTGAAAAAAAAAAGAAAGAAAAACAGGAATGTGGGAAGGAAGTTTTAAAGAAAGACTTTTAAATTGACAGGATTTTTTTTTTTTTTGTAACTTAGATTTTTATTCATTTTTCATCATATATAATGCATTCAGATCACATTCTACATTTAAAAAACAAAGGGGTTAGGGTAGGGAAAAATAAAAAAAAATAAACAAAATAAAAATAAAAAATAAAAAAAAATAAAAAATAAAAGGGGGGGGGGACAAATGTTGGAGCATCAAGTTTTTAGTTTCCATCTCTTAATTCTTCTGGTTTTTTCAGTGTCTTTGGTTATTCTTTCAATTTCTGCCTCGTTGTTGCACTTTGTAGTGTGTCCATTTCCGCCATTTTTTCTCCCATATTCCTTCTTGCATTCTTCGTCGATATGTTAGTTTTTCCATCATACGCATGTCCTCAACAATGTCAGTCCATTGTTCTTGGTCAGGAAGAACTTCTGATCGCCATTTTTTTGTGATAGTTTTTTTACATGCAATCAACAAGATTTTAACTAGATATCTGTCCTCAGCCTGTATAACACTGTCTTTTTTAAGATCACATAAGTACATCAGGTTACAGTTCATTGGTATATTATATCCTAATATCCTCTGTATTGTCACATGCATAGATTTCCAAAATGATGATATTTTGTAGCATTTCCAAAACATATGTGAGTGGTCTGCATTTTGAGCCCCACATCCCCTCCAGCATAAAGATTGGGTATTTGTATATTTTCCTTGAATCTGTGGTGTAATGAAAAAGCGAATCAGGTTTTTCCATCCAAATTCCCTCCATGTCCTTGAATTTGTTGATGTGTGTTGTGTTTTCCATATTTCCTGCCAGCTTTCTTCTGTTATGTTTAAATTGAGCTCTTTCTCCCATTTCTCCTTTATATAGTTACTTGTATGATTGTTTGTCATAAGTTTCTGATATAGTTTTGAAATAATTCTTATTTTATTTCCTGCATATGAGCTTAAAATAAGTTGTATAATCTCGTTCACATCTGTTTGGAGGTTATGCCTAATCTTCTTCATATAGTAATCTCTCATCTGCAGATATCTGAAAAATTCCGATCTTTCTAATTTAAATTTTCTCCTGATATTTACAAAGCTCCCGAGATCTTTTTTTCCGATATTGCCCCATGCTGTGATTCCCTTGTTCACCAGATTTTTGTATCCCCTATCTTGTTTTGCCGGTTCAAACTGACTGTCAAATGCTACCCATTTCAATAGTTTTATGTCTTCCCTTATATTATATTTTTGTACTATTTTATACCACAGTTCTAAAGTAAATTTAGTGATTGGGTCTATTTGTTTGATTTGCTTATATGCATCTTTATCCCCTATTATGCTTTGTACTGGGAGTCCCTCAATTTCCTTTTCCATTTCTTTCCATTTTGCCTCATATCCCTCGTCGCACCAACATATGATATATCTTATTTGTGCTGAGTAGTAATATTCCTTTAGACTCGGTAGGCCCATGCCTCCTTTCTCTTTTGGTAATTGGAGGGTTTTATATTTCACTCTTGGTTTTTTACCTCCCCAAACAAATCTCGATATCATCCTGTCCCACTTTGAGAATTGGGCATCTGGAATCTCTGTTGGTAGAGCCTGGAAGAGGTAAAGTAATCTAGGTTGTATGCTGATTTTGACTGTCTCAATTTTTGAATTCAGATCCATATTTAAGATTGACCATCTATCAATATCTTTTTTTATTTCTTGTTCCAACCTATCATAGTTTGCTTTATATATTTTGCTTAGGTCTTTAGGTATGTTCACTCCAAGGTATTTTATTTCTTTTTGCTTCCAGTTTAGTTTGATCTTATCAGTTATCTGGTTTAGAGGGTTATAGTGGAATGTCAGTATTTGTGTTTTTGTTATGTTTATCTTGTATCCTGATAATTTTCCAAAATTTTCTATCAAGTTCATCATTTCCATTATTGATTTATCTGGTTGTTCAAGGTAAACTATAATATCGTCTGCAAATAGCCCAATCTTGTGTTCCGCCCCCTTTATTGTTACACCTTTTAATTTCTTATTTTGTCTTATCGCTTGAGCCAATGGTTCTATGAACAGAGCAAACAAGGTGGGCGATAAGCAGCATCCCTGCCTAGTTGATCTTTGTATATTTACTTTGTCTGTTAAGCTACCGTTTATCTTGATTCTTGCCACAGGTTCTTGATATAGCGTCCTTATGCATTGTACTGATTTTTCGTTAAATCCAAAGCGCTCCAGTACACTATATAGGAATTTCCAGTTAACCCTGTCAAATGCTTTTTCTGCGTCTAAACTCATTATTACTGCGCTTTTCTTTTCTTTATGTATTTGGTTAATTATATGTATTGTTCTCCTGATATTGTCATGTGTTTGGCGTCCCTCTATGAATCCAGTTTGATCATCTTCTATCAATTCCGTCAAGAATGTCTTTATTCGTTTACATATAATTGTTGTGTATATTTTATAATCTACATTTAATAAAGAGATTGGTCTATAGTTTCCGCATTGTTCTTTATCTTTCCCTGGTTTTAAAATAACTGAAATGATTGCTTCGTTCCATGTTGGAGGTATTTTGTTGTTGTTCAGCGTCCAATTAAATGACTTTAGGAGTTGTGGCGTGAGTTCTTCTATAAACAGTTTATAAAACTCAGATGGGTATCCATCACTACCTGGTGATTTACCGTTTTTAAGTGACTTAATCACATCTCTGATCTCTTGTGTTGTTATTTCTGCTGTTAGTTTTTCATTTTGTTGATTTCCTATTGATGGCAAGTCCAATGTGTCTAGAAATTTTTTGATATCTTTAGTATTTGTTTCTTCAGGTTGCGAGTATAGTTCTTGGTAGAAATTATGGAAAATTTCTTCGATGTTTTCTGGGTTAACTGTGGTTTTATTTGTGGTGGGGTCTTTAATCTTGTATACATTATTCATTGTTTGTTGTTTTCTTAACCGTTTTGCCAGCAGTTTTGTGGCTTTTGGCCCCGTTTCATAATATTTTTGCTTTAGATATCTATTTTTCCTTTCAATTTCATCCATTTGTGTTTCTTTTATCTTTGTTTTTTCTTCTTTAATTTCTTGATATATTTTTGGATCATTTGTGCTTTGATGTTTACGTTCTAATTCCCTTAGTCTCTCACATCTTTGTTCATACGCTTCCAGTTTAGTCTTATTTGCTTTTCCTGTTTCAACAATTAATTTACCCCTTAACACGGCTTTTAGTGCATCCCATAGTATTGTTGGGTCCACTTCTTCATTGTCATTCTCTTGGATATATTCGTTTATGTTTATTTTTATTCTTTCTTTCATTTTCTCATCATTTAACAGTCCTACGTTAAGTTTCCATGTTGTTTGTCGTTTTCTATTGTTTAAATATATTTCCATGTATATAGGATTATGATCTGATATTTCTGCCCCTCCAATCCAACAATTTCTCACCCTGTGTCTGTCACCTTCATTCATAAGGAAGTAATCTATTCTAGAGTGTACTTTATGGGCTGCTGAATAATGTGTATAGTCTTTTTCGAGTGGGTGTAGGTCCCTCCATATGTCTACCATACCCATTTCTGCCAGTGAGGTTCTTATGAACTTTGTTACATGTTTTTTTGTCTTCTTAACACTTGTTGTGTCAACTTCATGATCCATGACAGCATTTAAGTCTCCTCCACAAATTAGGACTCCTTCACTGTGTGTTGCTATGAGATCAAACAGATGTTGAAAAAAACCCTTGTCACTTTCTGGTGGGGCATAGATGTTCACTAATGTGATCTGCATACCATCTATTCTTCCCTTTATTATTACATACCTGCCTTCTTTATCCTGGATTTCCTGTTCACTTTCAAATTGTATTTTGTTTGAGATTAGTATCATAACCCCCCTTTTTGCTCCTCCCTTAAATGAACTGTAGTAGGAGTTCTTATAGCCAAATCTCTTTAGTTTCACATGTTCTGCCTTGCTCAAATGTGTCTCTTGCATAAATATAATTTCAGCTTTTTCCTTCTTGAATTTTCTTATTATTCTTTCCCTTTTAACAGGTGAGTTCAGACCATTCACGTTTAGTGTCATTATCTTAAGATTTTTACCCATATTCATGTTTTTCCATTTTTTTAACTTGTGCTCCTAGCCCCTTTAACAACAAAAATAACACATATTTATATAAAAACACATTAAAAAAACTCGACCTCCGTACTTTGGGCCTTTCTTCTGCCCACTGGTCCCTGTTGGTGGGTGGGGGGTTTGTCTTCACAGAGTGAAGGGCCCTCCCTAGACTTCTAATTACTATCAAAGTAATAGTCATAAGTCTAGAAATGTCCAACAAATATCACTTAAACCTCTCCTAGCCGTCTGTTTCTCTTTTACCTTGTCTTCTTGGCCTTCATTTCTTCTGTGCCTTTCTTAATCTTTGTTATGATCTAGGCTTTCAGTTGAAAGCCTTGTAGCTTGTCCTGGGCCCGCTGCTCTACGTCTCTCCCCCTTCTTCCGCCGTTCACTCGTCTCCACTCCGTCTGTCGTGGTGCGTTCAGGGCCGCCGCTGCTCCAGCCGTCTCCTTCGGCACGCTCACCTCAAGGCCCCGCTCCATCATATCCCGCGCTGCCTCTTCGGCCGTGTTGTAGGTTCTTGTGCCTTCCTCCCAATGAATCCTCATTTTCGTTAGCGGCGTTTGGAATCTAATTTTTTTCTCTTTCAGCGTTTTTTTAATATTGGCATATTTCTTCCGCTGCTGCACGATTTCTGTCGGGTAGTCATGGTCAAAAAATACCTGTTTGTCGCCGATTCGTATCTTTTTTTTCCATGCTTGCGTCAGGATTCTTTCCTTTATGTCATATTTCACAAAGTTTACCACAACTGACCTGGGTGGAGAGTTTGTTTTCGGGTTCTGTGCCGGTGTTCTGTGCGCCCGTTGAATCTGCAGATCCGTTTCTCCGGGTATTTCCAGTTCTTTTTTTAAGAACTGATCCATGAATTTTATCATCGAGTTGCCTTCAATGCCCTCCGGAATTCCAAAGATGCGCATATTGCTTCGTCGGGATCTGCTCTCCAAGTCGTTTATTTTCTCCTGCATCCTCTACGTTTGCGTCGTCAGGGTCTGTAGTTGTTCGTTTGCCTCGCTTTTCCAATCTTCTAGTTCCGAAATTCGGGTCTGCGCTTCTGTCATACACGCCCGCTGGGAGCGCAGCTCCTCCATGTTTTCCGTTAATTTACGCTCCATTTCTCTTCGGAGGTCCATGATTTCCTCCTTAATTTCTTTTTTCAGTTCCTCCTTAAGAGCCGCTAAATCCTGTTGTAGCTGTCGCTTGAATTCTCTCAACTCTTCACCCAAACTGGCGATGCCAGCGTTCATGTTGTCGAGTCTGGTGTCCTCCATTTTCACTGCTGTGGACATCTCGTTTTTTTGGGCTTTGCGTACAGCGGTTTTTCCTGCGTTGTTGGAGAGGAATTCTTCAATTTTACCCTGTTTTTGTCCTTGTGCCCGGTTCCTTCGTGTTTTCATCCCTTAGTTTATTGATTCGTTTATGTCGAGTTGGCCATTTACCGATGATTTTTAATCCGGCTAGGGAGAGCTCTTTGTTTAAGTGTTATGTCTCTCCGCCATCTTCCCGGAAGTCCGACAGGATTTTTTTTAAAGTTGCGACAGTCAGTCATACACACCAGGAACACTGATCCAGAAAAGGACCAGAGAGCTGCCAGAATAAGGACGCTGATATCAGAGCATCTGAACATTCCTGCAAACAGCAGAAACATTTTTTTTCTCCAAGTGCCATTTCAATTGCAAACTTCCAAATGGTGAGTATGTTTCAAGGCAACGGCTTTTATTTTCTCCTTCATCGGTTGTTTGTATTGTTTTGCCTGGCACATATACAGCGATTTTTTTTCCCACTAAGCTGAGTTTTACAGATGTTTTGAAAAATCAGAGAGATTAGTCCAAATGTCTTGAAATTACATCAGTGAGCAGTTTTTTTTAATCCAGTGCACGCCAACTTTTACCAACTTTAAAGGAGCTTTTTAACTCCACAGCCTTTCTTGGCCATGGATGAGAGCTGTCCGCTACAATTCAGAGATGATATTGTGGGCACCCAGCACAATGCAGACTGATAATATTCACGCTCAGCAGGGATTGCATACGAACAGAGAGCCCCTAGCGGGACGACCAGAACAAGGACTATTGTTATACATCCCCGAAGTAAGGAGAGGAATTCTGGCGCCAGTTAATCACGCGATTGATATGTATTTACTGATATGTATATCAATATGTAAATGTGCCATGCATTCTCTCTTGTCTGTATAAAAGAGCTGACTTTACATGCCTCACTTAGCGCACTCAGAGAACAACACACAAGAGCACTGACACGCACACACACACAGCCGCAACGTACAGCGCTAATGTGTCTCATGATGATGGAGGAATAAAACTCTTAAACCTTCAGCTCACATGCCTGAACTTATTTTGTTCCTCCACACTGGTGACCCTTGACGAAGAATGGAACACGAGGTGAACACCCCGGAGATAACCCGGACGGGAAGCCTCAGAACGCAACACGGTGCGTCCCTTGCCTGATCTTTTACCGCCACACTGGTGACCTGACGAGGGAGAATGACTGTCTGCTCCCTCTCATCGCACTGTGGATCCCAGAGACTGGGGATCGCCTACATCCTTCGCATCCACACGGGAGTGCGCGCACCTTTTCCTCGCTCCACAATGGCGACCTCCAGGGCCGGACGGAGAGCGCGGTGCTTGGACCGAGACACACGAGGATCAGCGACACGAGCAACACACAGAAACAGTCTGAACAGGGAAGACCATCGGCGCCGACTGTGTTGATTTCCATCAAGCTCCCTAACCCTGACTCAGCTCTCGACAACGGACCTTCCACGCACAGAAGCCACGCGTGCACACTGCAGGATTACGAGGACAGCGCAACTTTAAGCTATGTGGTCACTGCGCCAAGCGTGTGCCATGCACGGAACAAACCGGCTCCACAGACTGATACATCATCATCCGCCGCTGCACATGCCCGAGAAAAACAGCCGATCGCCACCCTCAGAACTTTCAGGGCTGCTCGCGCACCTGGAGCGGACGTGCAGCCCGCACACAGGATTTTGTATGGGTTTCCAGCCACGGCGCACAAGAGGAATTTAGCCAATTGCTTTCCCCGATGACTTTAAGGCTGCTTCCCGTACCTAAAGCCAAACTGCTGAGTCCCTGACACAGCTTCAGTTTATCACAGCTGCTACGCATCCTTGGGGAATTTGGCTGCTCGCCTTCCCCACATCCTCGCTGGTCGAGCCACGAGAGAAGTCGGAGATAATTTTTTTTTTCACAGCCGCTGTGGATCGCCGCCACATTTAACGGGAAAGTCCCTCACCATCGCGGATCCACACGCAATTTTTGCGTGGCCCAGACACCTTTGACGTTCCGGGCCGGCACTTGCATACTCCCACCCCCTCCCCCTATTCCTGCACAGAGCTTTTCCCGCACCTCACTCCCTAAGCCGACCGATCGCCATCTTGTTCCATTACGCACAAAACACACCGGCCCAAGCACCCACGATCCACAGCCGTTCAACGTGCTGGAACTCGGAGCGGAGCACACCGCCCTTTCCACCCCTCCCCCATTTCCCCCCACGGACTGACATGCCCTCCGACAGTTCTACCGGAGCTGGAGCCAAACGATGGTGGGGGGGGGGGGGGTGTCACAGCCCCTTCTGACCATTCTGGGGGGAACAGTGTGGGCACCCAGCACAGTGCAGACTGATAATATTCACGCTCAGCAGGGATTGCATACGAACAGAGAGCCCTAGGGGGACAACCAGAACAATGACTATTGTTATACAGCCCCAGAGTAAGAACGCTACGACGTCCTGGGAACGGACCACCACTGCCACCAAATGTAAAGATGCGGTGGCAAGGAGGAGGCTTTCAATCAGTTTTCCAATATTTTATTTCAATAACTTACACGTAAATAGATCCCACGAAACATCCGACACGAGTCTCAGCAACAATCCACAATCGATCATCACTATCAATCATCACACCTGTTTTATACTAACTGGAGATAATTAGGGCTAATTAGCCCCTACCATAACCCCAGGTAAAACAACAAACATTTCCATTGTTTACACATACCCACTAATCTCTAAAAATACATAAATACTTTCCCGACTATACAATATATATAACATATAATAAATAACAATATAAATAATTCAATAAATAGTTCAAAACCCTTATTTACAAAGCTAAACCACCCCTCTAACTTACCATACATGCTTCCTTCCTGCTGGTGTCCTATATAAGGCCCTCAACCCCTAACGGAGTCTTTTGCCCAGACACCCACAGGAAGCATGTTGGCAAAGGTATGTGAAATAAATTATTATCAATTATTTTACCAAATACTTAACCATACAATTATCTCCCAAGGGCATTCAAATTAAACAAAAGACAGATCCCAAAATAATGTTTGCCACTTTTACAAACAATCATAATAACATTTACCATATTATAAATACAACACAATCACACATACAACAAGTCATACAGTGGTGACACACCATCGTCACAGAGAGGAATTCCTGCGCCAGTTAATGACGCGATTAGTATGTATTTACTGATATGTATATCAATATGTAAATGCCATGCATTCTCTCTTATAAAAGAGCTGACTTTACATGCCTCACTTAGCGCACTCAGAGCGCACTCACAACAGCACACACACAGCACAGCGCTACTGTGTGTCTCATGATGATGGAGGAATAAAAACTCTGAAACCTTCAGCTCGCCGTGTCACGCCTGAACTTATTTTGTTTCTCCACAATATCAGTCTTTCTCTTTGTCCAGGAGTTGTAACATTTCCTTCAGTTATATTATCGTTCATCTTGGCCAGAGTTCTATTAATCTGCTATGGTGAATGCAAAATTGTAGATTTAACTCATAACAACTGTTGGGATATTTTCATTCTGAATCCTTCATTTAAAAGGATGACAGTGAATGAGGCTAAAATTGTAAAACTCATTAGATAATGAATATCGGGTTTGTGCGCACATAACCTGCTCTTCTCCTGTGAAGACCCTTTTCCTCTGTGTAGTGAAAAACTCTGTTCTGGCTTTAAATAGGTAATATTTAACCCTTGAACAGAAAACACTGGCTGAGTGTGTTTTTTCATTGTTATAATTAAAGTTGTGGGTTGATACAAGATACGTGTCTGTTGTTAGTCCTAATTACTAACGAACTAACTAACCTGCACTTACTGTATATAATGCTTTTCTAGTCACAAAGACCACTCAAAGCACTTTCACTAGTACTAACCCTCTATCCTAAGGGCCTATAGGAAACAGATATCTAGGGACAATTTAGAACAGCCAATTAACCTAACATGCATGTCTTTGGATGGCACTATATTTTTCTGCTATTAAGCTAAACCTAGACCTTTGTGGTCATTCACTTTATTTAGTAATTGGCAGTGGCTATGGATATGGAAGCTGTATCCCTACTCAAAATGTCTATTGGTACAAAAGAGTTGACAATCTGACAAAACCTTTTCAGATCAGCTCCAAGCCAACTGTTGCTGTGGTTTAGGTAGAAAGTACATTGGGCCTGTGATCAGAAGGTTGCTGGTTTGCGTCTTGCTATTGGTGCCTTGTCCAAACCATTTTACTATTAGATGAAATTTACACTTAAAATTAAGAGGTTAGCCTTAGGATTTGGGAGTGGGTAAGGTTAAAAAGGTAGTAAATCGATATTGATTAAAATTCTAAAACAAATAATGCCTCAGATTTCCATACCTGTAGACTGCTGCTTTTAAGATACGCATTAATAGAACATACTGGCCAATCGGATTCAAGCCGTATCTGTAACAAGAATTTTATGGGTATAGTTCTGTTGCCATATTTACTGCCTTGGTAATTTATGGCCTTGAAGGTCAAGCTGACCCATCAGTGACCCCGGCTACTGTACATGGCCACAATAATCTGATAACTAGGAATAATAATCTGCACCTTACAGTATAATTGTTACCTCGTATTTCACCCTTGCCTTATAATCCTTCTCTGTACAATTTTAGACAAAGATAACACAAGTAAACACAAAATGCAGTTTTTAAATGAAGGTGTTTATTATTAAGGGTAAAAAAAAAAAATATCTAAACCTACGTATATGGCCCTGTGTGAAAAAGTGATTGCCTTCTAAACCTAATAACTGGTTGGGCCACCCTTAGCAGAAACAACTGCAATCAAGCGTTTGCGATAACTGGCAATGAGTCTTTTACAGCACTGTGGAGGAATTTTGTCCCACTCATCTCTGTGGAATTGTTGTAATTCAGCCACATTGGAGGGTTTTCGAGCATGAGCCATCTTTTGAAGGTCATGCCACAGCATCTCAATTGGATTCAGGTCAGGACTTTGACTAGGCCACTCCAAAGTCTTCATTTTATTTTTCTTAAGCCATTCAGAGGTGGACTTGCTGGTGTGTTTTGGATCATTGTCCTGCTGCAGAACCCAAGTGCGCTTCAGCTTGAGGTCACAAACAGATGGCCAGACATTCTCCAGTCAGGATTTTTTGGTAGACAGCAGAATTCATGGTTCCATTTACCACAGCAAGTCTTCCAAGTCCTGAAGCAGCAAAACAGCCCCAGACCATCACACTACCACCACCATATTTTACTGTTGGTATGATATTCCTTTTCTGAAATATTGTGTTACTTTTACGTCGGACGTAATGGGACACACACCTTCCAAAAAGTTCAACTTTGGTCTCGTCAGTCCACAGAGTATTTTCCCAAAAGTGTTGGGGATCATCAAGATATTTTCTGGCAAAACTGAGGTGAGCCTTTATGCTCTTTTTGCTCAGCAGTGGTTTTTGTCTTGGAACTCTGCCATGCAGGCCATTTTTGCCCAGTCTCTTTCTTATGGTGGAGTCATGAACACTGACCTTAACTGAGGCAAGTGAGGCCTGCAGTTCTTTGGATGTTGTTGTGGGCTCCTTTGTGACCTCTTGGATGAGTCGTCGCTGCGCTCTTGGGGTAATTTTGGTCAGCTGGCCACTCCTGAGAAGGTTCACCACTGTTCCATATTTTCTCCATTTGTGGATAATGGCTCTCACTGTGGTTCGCTGGAGTCCCAAAGCTTTAGAAATGGCTTTATAACCTTTTCCAGACTGATACATCTCAATTACTTTGTTGCTTATTTGTTCCTGAATTTCTTTGGATTGCAGCATGATGTCTAGCTTTTGAGGATTTTTTTGGTCAACTTTGTTTTGTCAGGCAGGTCCTATTTAAGTGAGTTCTTGATTGAGAACAGGCGTGGCAGTAATGAGGCCTGGGTGTGGCTAGAAAAATTGAACTCAGCTTTCCAAAGATGTGATAAACCACAGTTAATTTATGTTTTAACGGGGAGCAATCACTTTTTCACACAGGGCCATGTAAGTTTTTTTTACCCTCAATAATAAACACCTTCATTTAAAAACTACATTTTGTGTTTACTTGTGTTATCTTTGTCTAATATTGAAATTTGTTCGATGATCTGAAACATTTAAGTGTGACAAACATACAAAAAAATGAGAAATCAGGAAGGGGCAAACACTTTTTCACACCACTGTATGTTGTATATAAACTTATCTAAGCATTTTTACTTACTTCCCTGTGTATCTTCTTTTCTATAATGCTGTGTGTTTTTCCGTTGGTTGGGTTGTCTGTGTCATGCTGCTGTTACACTGTAATTTCCCAGCTTGGGATCAATAAAATATATCTACACACGTGGACAAAATTGTTGCCTGCTGAGAGGTGCAGAAGTCTCATTGACAGTTACAGAAATTGTTTGATTGCAGTGACTGCCTCAAAAGGTTGTGCAACAAAATATTAAGTTAAGGGTACCATCATTTTTGTCCAGGCCTGTTTCATGAGTTTGTTTTTTAAAGTAATTCTGTTGAACCACAATTCAAAAGCATTGTCTGATTTTCATTGGTTAATTTTCATAGAATTTTTATTTATTACCACTTTTGTCAGATTCAAGTTATTTCTGTGACCATTGTGGGTTTTTCTTTCATTAACAGAGGGGTACCAACAATTTTGTCCACGGCTGTATCTATCCATCTAATCAGATAATGGTAATAGGATTTGACATGTTTACATGCACTGAATAAATGGATTTTTGGATGATAAACTATATGTGTGTTAATGTAATTTCACTTTATGTAACACAATAATTGCCATTTATCTGATTGTTTTTACATGACTACGTTAATAATCAGGTAACTCCAGAAATCAGATTATAAATGGTTTATTACCGTTCATGTAAACATGGCCAGTTTGCAAATCATACTGCCATAAATATGTGGGAGGGCCCCAAAAATTGATCTAGCCCAGGGGCCAACATCCTCCTTAATCCGGCCCTGACTATGCAATTACAGAACTGTTTCAGTCATCTAATATATTTGCTAAAGGTTTCATTTTCTACATTTCATTTATGTGGCGATTCAACATCCATCGGTGCGTAGCTTTGCCAAAATGATGTCTGCCTCTGTAGTATTCTCTGGGGCCCTCCCCAATCTGACCAGTGATGACATGTTTAGCCACATGTCATCCTTCAACCGCTGGCTGTCTTTGTGGTGTCCTTCAAATGATGTGGGCTACATAGACAATTGGAATTCATTTTGGGGAAAACCTTGTCCTATTAGACGAGACGGCATCCATCCCACTTTGGATGGTGTGTCTCTTTTATCTAAATATTACTACAATAGATGCCTCTCGGATGATACTGTTACCAAATTTATGCAAATTGTTTCCTTTATGCCATGTGTCAACACAACAGAGATAAGCTATGGAGAGCTTGCCCCTTCTGTAATTGATAGCATGGTATGTAGATAGTGTTACAGCTTCTCTGCATAGACTCTAGACATGGTGGCCCCTTTAAAAAAGAAAATGTCTAATCAGAGATTTCTAACTCCCTGGCTGTCTGTGTGGTGTCCTGCAAACGATGTGGGCTACATAGATAATTGGAGCTCATTTTAGGGAAAACCTGGTCTTATTAGATGAGACGGCGTCCATCCCACTTTGGATGGTGCGTCTCATTTATCTAACAATCTGGCATCATTTTGTATCCAAATTTCCAAAACCTTGACAACTCAGAGTTGGGACCAGGAAGCAGAGTCACAGTCTTACACGCCTCTCTGCATCTTCATCCGCCACCCCTCAACTTAGCCCCTGTCTTCCCTATCAGAGAATCATTGTCTGCTCGCTCCAAAGTAAATAAAAATATAATGTATAAGCATCCCAAAGTGATTAAACAAAAAGTTGGTAAAACTCAAATTAAACATGAAGCCTCTAAATTGAATGGTTTAGCCTCTGTTCCTCCTCATAATTTAAAAATTAAATACGGTTTGTTAAATATTAGGTTTCTAACTCCCAAGTCTGCTAGTCCATGATCTGTTAATTGATCATCAGATTGATTTAATATCTCTTACAGAGACTTGGTTAGGGCAAGAAGATTATGTTGGT
This sequence comes from Pholidichthys leucotaenia, assembly GCA_020510985.1. Taxonomy (NCBI): domain Eukaryota; kingdom Metazoa; phylum Chordata; class Actinopteri; order Cichliformes; family Pholidichthyidae; genus Pholidichthys; species Pholidichthys leucotaenia. The sequence continues at coordinate 179,780,041 of CM035845.1, forward strand.
TTGAATGAATCAACTCCCTCTGGTTATTTAAACTGTCAAAATCCCAGAAGTTCTGGTCGTGGAGGAGGAGTAGCAACAATTTACCATTCCAAATTACTAGTTAATGTAAAGCAAAAAGCACGTCATCAATCCTTTGAGGTCCTGGTCCTCAGTATTGGGTATTTTAGCAATTTTAGGCTAAACCCAATTTTATTTGCCATAGTTTATCGTCCTCCATCAACTTACTCAGAGTTTTTATCCGAATTTGCAGAATTCTTAGCTGATTTAGTGCTGAAATCAGATAGAATAATTATAGTAGGGGACTTTAATATACATGTAGATGTAGATAGTGATTGCCTTAATATGGCATTTAATTCAATATTAGACTCAATGAATTTCCAACTTTCTCAGAAAGTAGGAAATTCTAGGAAATTCTACCCATTATCTCCACCATACGTTGGACCTTGTTCTGACATATGGCATAGAAACAGAAAATCTGGTAGTGCCTCCTCATAACCCTGTACTGTCAGACCATTGTCTGTTAACCTTTGATTTTACTATTTCTGATTATTTGGCTCCTAAGGAAAAATATTAGTACAGTAGATGCCTCTCAGATGATGTTGTTACCAAATTTATGCAGATTGTTTCCTCTATGCCATGTGTCAACACAATGGAAATAAGCTATAGACAGCTCGCTCCTTCTGTAATTGATAGCATGGTAGTGTTACGGCTTCTCTGCATCAGACTCTAGACTTGGTGGCCCCTTTAAAAAAGAATAAGTCTAATCAGAGATTTCTAACCCCTTGGTTCAACACAGAAACTCGTAGCTTAAAACAGAAGACTCGTCAATTAGAAAGAAAATGGCGCTCCACTAATTTAGATGAAATCTTTTTAGCTTGGAGAAATTATCTTTTAATTTATAAAAAAATCTCTTAGAAAAGCTAGAACAAGTTATTATTCTGCATTAATAGAAGACAACAAGAATAATCCTAGGTTTCTTTACAGCACTGTAGCCAGGCTGACAAAGAGTCAGGACTCTGTCAATCCTAGCATTCCCTTAGAGCTTTCTAGTCAGGACTTTATGAACTTTTTCAATAATAAAATTTCATCTATCAGAGATAAAATCAATCAGATTCTTCCCACCGTTAACTTAAATACAGTAACTACTACAACTCCTTCAACTGATATCTGTTTGGATGAGTATACTCCAATGGACCTTTTAGAGTTAGACAAAATAATTTCCTCATCCAAGCCTTCAACTTGTCTTTTAGACCCTATTCCTGCCAGGTTATTTAAAGAAGTCTTCCCACTTATTGGTAGCTTTATTCTTCAAATAATCAATTCTTCATTAACTTTAGGCCATGTACAGCAGGCTTTTAAAACGGCTGTAATTAAATCCTTACTCAAAAAGCCAACGCTGGATCCAGGAGTTTTAGCTAACTATAGACCAATCTCTAATCTCCCTTTCATTTCAAAAATCTTGGAAAGAGTTGTTGCTACGCAATTATTTGACCACCTGCAGGGAAATGGTTTACTTGAAGAGTTTCAATCTGGGTTTAGAATCCATCATAGTACTGAAACAGCCTTAGTGAAGGTCACTAATGACCTCCTTATCACATCTGATAATGGACTTGTTTCTGTTCTTGTCCTTTTAGACCTTAGTGCAGCTTTTGATACTATCGATCATAATATTCTACTTGATAGATTAGAACACTATGTTGGACTTAATGGAACTTTGTTGCAGTGGTTTAGATCTTATTTATCTGACAGGTTCCAGTTTGTTCATGTCAATAATGAGTTTTCTTTCAACTCAAAGCTCAGTGATGGAGTTCCACAGGGATCTGTGCTAGGCCCTACTCTTTTTAGTTTATATATGCTTCCCTTAGGCAACATTATTAGAAAGCACTGTATACATTTTCATTGTTATGCAGATGACACACAATTAAACCTGTCAGTGAAGCCAGATGATAGTAATCAATTAGCCGAGTTAGACGCCTGTCTTAAGGAAATCAAAGCTTGGATGACTTGCAATTTCCTGCCATTAAATTCAGATAAGACTGAAGTCATTCTTGCTGGCCCAAAAAACCTTAGAAATACCTTTCCAAATCAAACTTTTAGTTTGGATGTGGTTACTCTTTCTCTTTATAGCTCTGTGAGGAACCTCGGAGTTATTTTTGATTAAGATCTGTCTTTCAATTCACATATTAAATTTGTTTCTAAGACTGCCTTCTATCATTTGCATAATATTGCCAAGATTAGGAGCATCTTGTCTCAGAGTGATGCTGAGAAACTAATCCACGCTTTTGTTAGCTCGAGATTAGATTATTGTAACTCTTTATTATCAGGTTGTCCCAAAACATCTTTAAAAAGTCTTCAGTTGATCCAAAATGCTGCAGCAAGAGTTTTAACAGGTACTAGAAAGAGAGATCATATCTCTCTGGTTCTGGCCTCCCTTCATTGGCTTCCCATAGAGTTTAGAATTAAGTTTAAAATCCTTGTTCTCACTTACAAAGCTCTTAACAATCAGGCCCCTTGTGGTTTATATTAATCATATATTCCATACCTACATATGTATAGACATATTAGAATGTTTAGTGATTACATATGTGCAATGACCTCACGCCTCAGAACAGGACAAGAGGTCTCGACCGCCAGCGAAGATCAAAGAGCATACAGAGTCACAGCGGTGGAGACCAGATCGATCTCCCTGACTACCCAGGGTCAGGTGGAGGAGACAGAGGACAATGGAGGAGATCGATCTCCCTGACCACCCAAGGTCAGGTGGAGGAGACGGAAGACAAAGGAGGGGGGATTAAGTTAATGCGGGATGTCAGCTTTGATATGCAATGTCTTTTGTTGTGTGTAGGTATAAGTATGAAGGTCTGAATGTGTTCGACCTCTTATTCTGCTTCTGCACTGAGATGAGACTTGTTAGAGGAGCGAAGCTGATATTAAACTTTGGTTTATAAATCACATCGCCTCGTTATTTCAAGCTCTTCTACACCCCTTTTTATTTAAAAGATCGGCGGCGGCGGCCTCCGTCGGTCTATGATGACCATGGAAGAGAATCTTAAACATCTACTCTGCAGGAACAGCACCGCCTGTGGCTGAACAGGCCGATGCGCACCGGTGTTCTACCTTCCAGCATTGGGCGTTGGTAGGATTCAAGCCTGGGCAGGAAGATATGGAGGACAAGATGTTACCCATGCAGCATGTCCCTCCTCTCCACGTCACTGATGAATCCAAAGGAACAGCAGGGCTGCTATAGTTTGGCACCAGCGCCGTCGCAGGAGCTGCCAGAACAATGTTGAGCACAACAGAGAACTGCCTTAGGGGCTCCGACTCCAGATATTTCCTCAGGGTTGACTCCCGAAGCCTTTCCCGTGATCGGGTGTGCCGCAAGGCAGCGGAGGTTTGAAATCAGGGTTTACCTTCCCCTAGATGGGCTACCTTCCCAGGTTGACGAGCCACCATCTACCCGAAGCATCTGGTTTTAAGGCGCCAGAGATCCGCCCTGGCCCCTTCTCCTATTAGTAAAAGCAGTTCTGCCGGGCTTAGAGACTAAACCACACGGGCAGGCTAGGAGTTGGACTTAGTTGTCAGAGACTTTTCGAGATGCACGCCGTAAGGAGCATTTTATGAGCACTGGGAGCTTAACCCCAGTGCCGCTCCTGGCTATGACAACCTTGGAACCTTAAAAGATCTGATACTACCGTATTAGGTTCAGGTTCAGGTTCAGGTTACTTTATTTGTACCCGTAGGTAGATTTGTTTTGCAGTCTGGTGACATCCATATTTACAAACCACAATTACATTCAACATAAACACAAACACAGGCACACATGAAGCTGACTATAAACATGATAAATATACTCAAGGCTCCATCAATCAGGATATAAAGACAAAGAGATGGGAGAAAAACCAGAGATAAGAGAGAAGGGTCATATTAAAAAGTTAAAGACTAGTCAAAGAGGTTAAAAACTCAAAGGTCTAAAACCCAATAAAAGATTTAGAACCCAAATAAAAATCCTACAAAAATAAGTAAATATAAAATGGAGTTAATAAATAGGTAACTAATTTATGTGCAATATATTGTTACAACTTGTTCAACTCTTTGACAGCAGCAGGAACAAAGCTGTTTTTGTAGCGCTGGGTTTTACTTTTTGGGACAGCAAACCTCCGTCTTGAGGGAAGAAGCTGAAAGTGGCAGTGCAAAGGGTGGGAGTCATCATTTAAAATGGAGGTAGCCATCCTCCGTACCTGTCTGGTGTACAAGGATGTCAGGCTCAGCTGTGACTCACCAAGCAAACGACTGGACCATCTAACTACCTGATCCAAGGATTTCCTCTGTTTCAGTTTTATCTGACCAAATCATGACACTAAAGAAAAGGATAAAACAGATTCAATAAAAGCCCAATAAAACATTGTCATTATGGTTCGGTCAATTTGGAAGCGTGCAAGTTTCCTCAAACAATGCAAATGTTGCTGATCCTTTTTGCACACCCTTTCACAGTTCTCTTCAAAGTTTAAATTACTATCAATAATCATCCCAAGATATTTGTAGGATTGTACACATTCAGTGGTCTGGCCTTTTAGTACGGTGACTTCGTGCCCGGGAGTTTTCCTCCTAAAGTCAATAATCATATCTTTAGTTTTTGTCGTATTCAGCTGCAGGTAGGAATCCTCACACCAGTGAACAAAATCATCAACTACTGGGTCGTGGCCACTCTCACCATCCTGGAGGAGACTGACAATAACTGAATCATCAGCATACTTTATAATGTGTCTGTTGTCATGTCTACTCCGACACATGTTTGTGTACAGGATGAAGAGTAGTGGTGACAACACACACCCCTGAGGAGAGCCAGTAGAAGAGCACTTTTGGTCAGACAATGTACCCTTGACCCTTACTCTCCGTGTCCTGTTGGTTAAGAAATCCAAAATCCAACCCACCAGATTATTGCTCAAATCAAATTGTTGCCGGAGCCTTTCAACTAAAATATGAGGTTGGATTGTATTAAAGGCGGAGGAAAAGTCCACAAATAAAAGCCTGACATGTGTCCCATTAAAATCCAGATGTTTAAAAAGCATGTTAAACAGAGTGACAGTGGCATCCTCCACTCCTTTGTGAGGTCTATATTCAAACTGCAAAGGATCCAATGCATGTTCAGTCTGCTTTAGGACCTCAAATCTGACCAGTTTTTCAAAAATTTTCATTAAAATTGAAGTCAGAGCAACTGGTCTAAAGTCGTTTACCGTTTTGGGACAGCTGGATTTTGGAACGGGAACAACCACGGCATCTTTCCAGATCTTAGGCACATGTTGTGTCTGTAAGGACTTATTGAAAATGTAATGAAATACAGGACTCAGTTCATGTGCACAGGACTTTACCAATCGCCCACATATATTATCAGGGCCCTGACTTTTGTTCACTTTTACAGCACAGAACTCCCTTTTAATATCCTGCACCTCAATATTAAAGTGCTGATTGTCTATGCGTTTCTGTTTCAAATCTTGGGTTTCTGTGCTAAGATCAGAGGAATCAAAATGACCATAAAAACAATTAAGAGCATTAGCCAGCTCTGTGTCTGAATTAAAATCATCTAAAAACACACGATTACTGCGCTCTGTGCTCTGAAGGCCTGCAATAGTTTTCATACTGGCCCAGGCTGAACCAAGCTTCTTTGTTGCCATCTTGCTTTCCAATTCTGATTTATAATTCTGTTTTGCTCTTAAAATTACAGACTTAAGCTCTTTTGTGGCAACCTGTAGCTCAGAAACAGACCCCTGTTTAAAGGCAAGTGCTTTCCTCTGTAAGCAGGATTTAACTGATTTTGTAACCCATGGCTTGTTGTTGGGATATATTTTGACACGTTTACGTGGAACGATCATATTTTTACAGAAAGCCATGTATGAGCATGTGACGTCTACCAAAGAGTCCAAATCATCCCCACAGGACAGTGTGAAAACCTCCCAGTCCGTACAGTTAAAGCATTCCTGGAGGCTGTGCACTGAATCCTCTGTTCACACATCTATGTCTCTGGTCTTCACCTTGCCTCTTCTGAGAGCAGTTTTATATGTGGGCAGCAAATGTACACAGTTGTGATCTGAGGATCCTAAAGGAGGAGGGGGAATAGATTTATAGGCCCTCTCAATGGATCCATAGCACAGGTCCAATGTCTTTTTTCGCCTGGTTGGGCAGGAGACATACTGATAAAAGTTTTTAAATGTCTTCTTTAAAGAAACATGGTTAAAATCCCCAAGAATAAAGTTTGGAGCCTCTGGAGAAATTGACTGCAACCGCTGTACCACATCAAAGACGGTGCTGGAGGCGGAGCCAGCGTCCGCCCTCGGGTGAATGTACACAGTCGTGATGAAAAGTTGGGGGAACTCGCGGGGCAGATAAAAGGGGCATAGCGATACAGACAGAAGCTCCACATCGGGTGTACAGATGAGCTCTCTGACCGTGACAGATGTACAGTACTGTTTATTAATATATAAACATACGCCACCCCCCTGACATTTCCCCGTTACTTCTTCCTGCCGATCCGAGCGAAGTGGGGCTCCAAAGCTGTCAATCCACAGGTCCGCATCCGGGTCTTGCACCATAAGCCACGTCTCCGTGTAAGCCATGACACAGCAGTTCTTGAAGTCCTTCTGGTAGCGTACATTCCCTTGAATTTCATCTACTTTATTTCTCAGGGATTGTACGTTCCCCAAAATCATGGAAGGAAGAGGAATGCTGTTAAACTGACGTCTCCTCAGGCTTAATTTCACACCTCCACGCTTTCCGCGTTTCCGTTGTATTATCCTAACAGAGCACTACGCTCCCAAAATGCTGGATTACTTGTAATTCCTAGATTCTCCAAAAGTACAATGGGAGGCAGAGCCTTCAGGTATCAAGCTTCTCTCCTGTGGAACCAGCTGCCAATCTGGATTTGGGAGTCAGACTCGATCTCTGTTTTTAAGAATAGGGTTAAAATCTTCTTTTTTGATATAGCCTACAATTAGGGAAGAATCGTGTTTCTCTGAACCCTCCCTTAGTTATGTTGCTAATAGGTTTAGACAGCCGGGGGACCTCCAATAATGCACTGGGCTTCACTCCTTTCTTCACTCTCAATGAAATATTTTTTTTTGCTGGTCATTAACATCTGTTTGTTCTCTCCTATAGATTGAGTCCCCATCGTGCTGCTTGCTCTCTACTTGTCTGTTCTTTTCATCTTCTCTATCCCCTCACTCCCCAGCCACTCGCAGCAGATGACTGCCCCTCCCTGAGCCTGGTTCTACTGGAGGTTTCTTCCTGTTAAAAGGGAGTTTTTCCTCTCCACCGTCGCCAAGCACTTGCTCACAGGGAATCGCCTGATTGCTGGGGTTTATCTGCAACTGTGGGGGCTTCCCCTACAGTTGAAAGTGGTATGAGATGACTTGTTGTGAAATGGCGCTATATAAATAAAGTTGAATTGAATTAAATAGTATTGTAGCGAACTCAATATGAGCACCCTACTTGGCTTGCCAAGTGGGTTGACCCTATTGGCGACACAGGTAGGGTGTGGGACTCCGGAGCGGGAGGCGTGAGTTTGAATCTCCCGGTGGGACGTCGCCATGTCGAGCAGCACGTTACATTGGTGTCAGAAGTGGGATTTACTGGTTCCCAAGCTGTGGTGCGGCGCTGACATCAGGACGATGTCAAGAACCAGAGGGGAGTAGTGTAGCGAACTCAATATGAGCACCCTACTTGGCTTGCCAAGTGGGTTGACCCTATTGGCGACACAGGTAGGGTGCGGGACTCCGGAGCGGGAGGCATGAGTTCGAATCTCCCGGTGGGACGTCGCCATGTCGAGCAGCACGTTACAGTATTAAAGAAAGCTCTGACCAGTACTGTTTCACTGACAGTGCAAAGAGTCAGAAAACCCAGACATTACTATTAGCCACCATTAGCAATGACGAGTGAAAACAATACAGCACATGGTAATTTGCATAAAAAACTTCAAGTTGACATGTTCATTGACAGAAATTGTGTAGTACAGTGTGGAACACTCACCAAAAGCTTCATACAGTATAAAACAGAAGTGCTAATTAATGGTACATTTTACACTATTGTTGATGTGAGACACTTGGGTGCCACTATCTTGAATTCTTAAGTTGGTCACCTGATGCTATAAGCATAAAAAAAAAAAAAAAAATATGTCTTCACAGACAGGCAGTACTCGCAGGCCATGCAACACGCCATTTCAGTTCTCCTGTATGTCCTGCACGTATAGTAGTATTGACAATAAAATCTTTGAATCCTTGAAGTCTGACTCATGGGGTGGAGAATTAACGCCACATGAATTGTTTTGGGATTACTGACATGCTTCTTAAACTGTTGTTTATAGAGTGGTGGCTGACATGTGGAACCTGTTTAGTATCATAGTTTTCCCAGCAGATCTGAAGTAAGGAACAGAATGGATGTCACTTACAATTCTCTAACTTTGACTTAAATCCCAAGGGATTGATATTTCAAAACCCAGACTGTCTTATTTCTCCCTAGCACAAACTTTCGCAGTGTGCCAACTCCTGCTGCTGGGGGTAATCCGTCTTCCTTCCTAATGAATTGCACAGCGAGGTGCATGTGTCCCCTGCATTGACAGATCACAATCTGAATCCAGCTAGGCATGTCTCATAAATGAGGTGGCTCCTTGTGCTTTTGATAAGCTAATATGCCTGAGTGAAAACAAACTGATGCTGCACTCATGCAATTCAGACACAGAGCCATAATTCAGTATTGATTAGTGTTTAGCAGGGATTGAACTGTGGCCTATCTGGAACATCACACCTCTGTTTATAAGACAGAGCAGTTTCCTCTCTATTGTTCATTATTCATTAGTCATCTGGACTGTCTGTTAAGCTCCTGCCCATCTGCTGAAGCTCCATTTCCATATGGTTGGCTCCACCCAGCCAGACATCCATGTGATATGTGGAGAGAGAGGAGGGTATAGAGTCCTTTCTTTCTGCTGCCTTCATCTCTGTTTCAAAAGGTAATGCATTCATTGATGTTATCGAAGAGGGAACTGTTGAAAGGATGAAAATGGAAATAAATTGCTGCTTTGAACAGGAGACAGCAGAGCGGTGGGACACAACGGGACCAGTGTGGGAAGGGAGAAGTGTGCTAGAGTGCCATGGGTGGGAGGGAGATTAAAAAAGAAACGTGTGTAATTAAGAGTTGGCCGAGCAGTCTGCCTACATGGAGAATCACTATGAATAATTTAAAACAAGAAATTTTAAAGAAATACCCACTTCTCATTTAACTGCTTTAATTTAGCCTTAACTTTTAAAATTATTACTGTGGAACGTAAAAAAACCCCGAACAAAAGTCCCATAATTTGGACTTTTCAGGGAATAATTTTAAGTTTGCTGTTATTGGATTGGACCCAATTGGACCCCTGTTCCTTCAAAACTGCCTAAAGTCTTCATGGGTTAACAGGGTGCTGGAAATATTCCTCAGATATTGGTCCATATTGACATGTTAACATCACACAGTTGCTGCAGATTTGTTGGCTGCTCATTTTTGATGTTCCATGCATGCATTTGTTCTTTCCCATTTTTTTACGCTAAATTTTTTCAGTCTTCTATTGTACAATTGGTGAACCTGTGTGAACTGTAGCATGAGTTTAATGTTTTTAGCTGACAGGAGTGGCACCAGTTGAGGTCTGCTGCTGCTGTAGTTCAGTCCCCCCCTCTAAGATGGTGCTTCTACACCTGGATCTTCGGCGCTCAGCCATGGTTCATGTTGATGAGTGTGTGTGTGTGTGTGTGTGTCTGCCTGTCTGTAAGGGGTAGGGTGGGAAGGGGGTGTAATTGTTATATTTTTAACTTGTAAGGCACTTTGTGCTACAAATTTTTGTATGAAAAGTGCTATATAAATAAAGTTTTGATTGATCTGCTTCAAAGGTCAAATATAAATATGTAAATAAATAAATGTGTTGTGCCTTCAAAGATGCCCTTCTGTATACCTTGGTTGTAATGAGTGGCTATTTAAGTTACCATTGCTTTTATGTCAGCTCAAGACAGTCTGGCCATTTTCCCCTAACCTCTGGCATCAACGAGGCTTTGAGTCCAGAGAACAGCTACTCTCTGTCAAGGTGTGGCGAATGGGACTCATGTACAGACAGGAATATGGTGTAAAAGCTGATGATTTATTAACAGAACTTAAAAACAAACCAATGACAGCACGTGGGCTGGGAACCAATCTTGCATTCAAAATGAGAACACACCAAACAGCAACCACAGAAATGCAAATGATGCCACACCTGACACAGACTGGCATAGACATATATAGACAGGGAGCAATCACAGCAACAAGAAACAGGTGGGTACAATCAGGGGCAATCAGAAACATAGGGAATGACTTACAGGTACAGCAAAACATGATGAACAGACATGAGGCATGAAGAGAGGACCAGGGGAGACAAGACCATGAGAATAATGATAATAATAATAATTATCATGACAACTAAAAATATGTGGCTGCAAGGAAAACAGAGAAGCATAATAAAGGGCAAGGACATGGCTGAATTCAAGTCCTGAAGATAACAGAAAAACAAATATGAACATAAAGTGAGGACATGAGCACAGTCACATCCAAGCCCTTACAGTATCCCGCACCCCCCCCCCCCCCACCACCACCAAGGGTCAGATACCGGAAAACCCAAAACGTAACATCAACAAAAAAGAAATAAAGTGCAGGCATGAAAGCACTTAAGAAACAGCCTTCAGAGCTCAGTCAACCAAATTTGGAGATTCACAAGTAAATTGAGTTGCAAATTGCTAATGAACTGAAAAATATTCCACGTCAACAAAGTGTTGCACTAGAAATTATACAACACCCATTGCAATTTGCTTATTTTCAAAGTCAAACACTTCTTATACTTAAAAAAAATTTCTGTAATTTGTTCATTTTTCTGTTTTTTGTATAAATTTGCAGTTTTTTTCCTCCTCTCATAAATTTGTAACTTTCTTGTAAACTTGCAAATGTTTCCTTGTGATTATGTGACTTCTTTTCTTTACATAATTTGCAACATTTCTTCTTCAGAAATTACTACTTTAATCATATAAATTTGTAACATTTTCCCTGTAAATCTGAAACTGTTTCTTCATAAATTTGCATGTTTTTGAATTTGCACATTTTAAATTTTAAATTTGCACCTTTTTTTAAATTTGCGCCTTTTTGTTATTAGTAAATCTGCATCCTTTTCCCCTTTTTTCTTTTGTTAAATCAGTTTGTAACTTCTCTGTTATAAATTTGCGGGGTTTTTCCTTCAGAAATTTGTGACTCTCATAAATGTACAAGTTTTTTCCATTTTTTTTTTTTTTTTGGGGTGAATTTGCAAATGTTTCCTTAAGATTTTGTGACCCTTTTTCTTTTACACAAACTTGCAAAAAATTCTGTTAGAAATCCACAGCTTTTTTCCTGTAAGCTTCTTTTCCCCCAGAAATTTGTGCCTTTACAAACAAATTGTTACTTTTTCACGTAAATTTGGAATATTCATCTTGTAAATTTGAAATATTTTTCTGTTCTCATAAATTTGCATGTTGATTTGCTACTTTTTTCTTGTGAACAATTAAAGTTGTTTTGTAAATTTGCATCTCTTTTATCAGTTTGCACTTTTCCTATCATACAGTATATAGCTGAATATTTACAAACATTTGAAAAATAGCAGTGGAGGCCAAATAATATCAAGTAATTCAGTTTAAATGGTGCAGTGTATTAAACTTCCATCTGGTCAAAAGAGAGAGACAAACCTTCAAAATAAGCTGATGACAACAAAACAAGAAGAAAGTCCCTCACTGGGTGGGTGGTGGAGGTACAAGGCCAGGCGGGTCAAAACCAATTCTTTACCCCCCACAGAGTCCAAACCTCAGCACACAGTCTTGTGGGCCCACCCCAAGTCCAAAGCCCCAAAACAGGTCTGGTGGTCTGCCAGCGTCCCAGTTCACAAAAAGGCTCAATAGGGAGCGTTGGATGGCCTACCAAAGTCCATAGGTCACCAGATGGAGGAACACGGCACATCAGGAGGCCTACCAAGGTCCAAGGATCACCGGATGAACATGACGCATTGGGTGGCCTACTGAAGTCCAAGGGCCACCAGTAAGGCTGTCGCAATAATCACAATTATGTAGTACTGCACTATGGACAAGCCTACAGCGAAGGATAACGAGTAACCGCAACAACTGCGGTGTTCACTTTTTTGTGTGTGTGGCTAAATCTCGTTGTTCACTTATGTGCCCCTATTGATTATTAAATAAATTATTAAATGTTAAATGTATTTTTATTGCCAACAGCATGTTTGCACTTGGTACTGTGGAAGCTTCTACAGCACTGGGTGCTGCCGCCGCAAGCACTGAGTGGCGTCCGCACCGTGTGGGGCACTCTCTCTCCAGACAGACTCCAGCAGGTAGTTAGTGGCGGAAGTGTTTGGACGAATTGCTAAATACAGCTGTGACAATGAGCACCGAAAGGGCATAAAGTGTGTTATTTCCTTCTGAGCGGAGTGTTTATGATCCTGACAATTGAGCTCTGAGAGCGAAACAGCTACTGCATAGTGCATTGCTTGTTTGAACGTGATTTTTCGGACAGTGGCAAAAATCCAAAAATCACAGAGACAAGAACCACGCAGGGTCCTGTGCAGAGGCTGTTCTGTTTAAATATGCTGAATGTTGCTGCAGTCTCCAGTGCACACACCCTGTAGTTGAAATACTGGAGTTACCACCACTGCTTTATGAAAATGATTGAGTTTTTTTTTTTTAACAGAACCAGCAGTTCATGCCTAGGAAGATGGGAGCTCCACACAATTGTCACACACGCACATAAAATTGAAAGCAGAGCTGCAGAAAGTTTCTTACAGCTTCCATCGTTTGCAACACAAGTTATGAACCCTGTTGAAATTATGAGACCGCAAGGTCCTGAAAACATTTGAAATAATACCGCATATCGTGGTGTTGAGCTATCCACCATCACTGCAGGGGAAATTCCTCAACTGTGACAGCCCTAGTTACCAGATGGATGAACACGGAACCATGGGGGCACTGACCTCAGGAGCTGTCAACATGAAATCTTTAGACTCAGGAGATGACAATATGGAACTCTTAAACTTGCCAAAAACATGCAAGTTAGGTTAATTGAAGACTCTAAAGTGGCCCCAGGTGTGAATGTGTGTGTGCATGGTGAAAGGGTTGGGCGCCGCACCAGTGGCTGCCTCATCCACTCATGTGGATGCCCTGTAATTTCCCCATTGTGGGACTAATAAAGGAATCTCATCTAATTTTGGAGATGATAATATGGAAACTTTAAACTCTGGAAATGAACAACCACAACCTCTAAATTTAGGGGATGACATGGGAGCCTCTTGCTCTAAAGAAAACATAGGAGTGGCTCAGGAGGTAGAGCAGGTCGTCTAATAACCCAATGGTTGGCGGTTCGAATCCCACTCTCCCCAGATATCCTGCCGTTGTGTCCCTGGGCAAGACACTTCACCCGCATTGCCTCCAGTGCCCATAGCACTGGGTATGAATGTGTATAAATGTATAAAATGTTCGGTGGTGGCCGGAAAGGCCGTTGGCGCAGATTGGCTGCCACGTTTCTGTCAGCCTTCCCCAGGGCAGCTGTGGCTGCAGAAGTAGCTTGCCACTACCATTGTCTGTCTGGAATGAATGAATAATGTACCTATTTGTAAAGCGTCTTTGAGTATATATGATAAAGCGCTATATAAAACCGATGCATTATTATTATTATTATTATTTTTGCCCTGGAGAAAACAACACAGGGGTCCCAAACTCAGGAGGTGACAACATGGACCCTTTAAACTCAGTAAGTAACAACTCAGGAAGTGACAACCTAGGCACTTTTACCTCAGGAGATAATGACGTGAGTTTTAAACTCCGGAGAAAACAACATGGGAATTCTGTGCCCTGGAGAAAATACTATTGGAGCCTTTTGCTGTAAAGAAAACAAAATAAGAGCCTCTTACTCAGAAGAAAACAAAACAGGACCCCTTTGCTCTGGGAATAATAATATAGGAGGTTCTTGCTCAGAAGAAAACAACATGGGGGTTCCAAACTTAGAAGACAACACTGGAGTCTCTTGCTCAGGAGCTAATAACACAGGAGTTTCTGGTTCTGGAGAGAGTACCTGAGGAGCCTTTGGGGCAAGGGCTAACAGCAGCTGAGAAGTGGCAACCTCAGACGGCGAAGGTGGAGCGTATTGCTCGGACGGCCCAGGTGGAGTGGACTGCTTGACCTCTTGGACGATGGGTGGAGCAGACTGCTCAACCTCTTGGACAATGGGTGGAGTGGACTGCTCAACCTCTTGGATTGCTCAACCTGCTGGACGATGGGTGGAGGTCCCCTAACCTCTTGGGCAATGGGTGGAGCAGACTGCTCAACCTCTTGGATGATGGGTGGAGCAGAATGCTCGACCTCTTGGATGACTGGTGGGGTGGACTGCTTAACCTCTGGAATGGCAGGTGATGGTCCCATGACTTCTTGGATGATGGGTGGAGCAGACTGCTCGACCTCTTGGATGATGGGTGGAGTGGACTGCTCAACCTCTTGGATGACGCGTGGAGTGGATTGCTTAACCTCCTGGATGACGGGTGGAGGTCCCCTAACCTCTTGGATGATGGGTGGAGCGGACTGCTCGACCTCTTGGATGATGGGTGGAGCGGACTGCTCAACTTCTAGGATGACCGGTGGGGCGGACTGCCCAACCTCTGGAATGACAGGTGGTGGTCCCGTGACCTCTTGGATGATGAGTGGAGTGGACTGCTCGACCTCTTGGATAATGGGTGGAGTGGACTGCTCAACTTCTTGGACAACGGGTGGAGCAGACTGCTCAACCTCTTGGATGATGGGTGGGGTAGACTGCTCAACCTCCTGGATGATGGTTGGAGGTCCCCTAACCTCTTGGATGATGGGTGGAGCGGACTGCTCAACCTCTTGGATGATGGGTGGAGCAGACTGCTCGACCTCTTGGATGATGGGTGGAGTGGATTGTTCAACCTCCTGGATGATGGGTGGAGGTCCCCTAATCTCTTGGGTGATGGGTGGAGTGGACTGCTCAACCTCTTGGATGATGGGTGGAGCGGATTGCTCGACCTCTTGGATGATGGGTGAAGCAGACTGCTCGACCTCTTGGATGATGGGTGGAGCGGACTGCTCAACTTCTAGGATGACCGGTGGGGTGGACTGCCCAACCTCTGGAATGACAGGTGGTAGTCTCTTGACCTCTTGGATGATGGGTGGAGCAGACTGCTCGACCTCTTGGATGACGGGTGGAGTGGATTGCTCAACCTCCTGGATGATGGGTGGAGGTCCCCTAATCTCTTGGGTGATGGGTGGAGTGGACTGCTCAACCTCTTGGATGATGGGTGGAGCGGATTGCTCGACCTCTTGGATGATGGGTGAAGCAGACTGCTCGACCTCTTGGATGATGGGTGGAGTGGACTGCCCAACCTCTGGAATGACAGGTGGTAGTCCCCTGACCTCTTGGATGATGGGTGGAGTGGACTGCTCGACCTCTTGGATAATGGGTGGAGTGGACTGCTCAACTTCTTGGACAACGGGTGGGGTAGACTGCTCAACCTCCTTGTTGATGGGTGGAGGTCCCCTAACCTCTTGGATGATGGGTGGAATGGACTGCTCAACCTCCTGGATGATGGGTGGAGCAGACTGCTCGACCTCTTGGATGATGGGTGGAGCAGACTGCTCAACCTCTTGGGTGACGGGTGGAGCGGACTGCTCAACTTCTAGGATGACCGGTGGGGCGGACTGCCCAACCTCTGGAATGACAGGTGGTGGTCCCTTGACCTCTTGGATGATGGGTGGAGTGGACTGCTCAACTTATTGGACAATGGGTGGAGCGGACTGCTCGACCTCTTGGATGACAGGTGGGGTAGGCTGCCCAACCTCTGGAATGATGGGTGGAGGTCCCCTGACCTCTTGGACAATGGGTGGAGAGGACTGCTCGACCACTTGAATGACAGGTGGAGTGGACTTTTTGGTCTATTCTCAGCAGGATCAATATGTGGTGAAGTTTTCAGATGACACTGTAATTTTGAGTGTTAAAAACTAATGTCAATTCAAATAGTCACAGATTTGGGGTGGATGGGTTTGTAAACTGGTGTGATGACCATCAGCTGCAGATTAATACAGAAAAGACGGTGGAGATGCTGGTGTACCCCAGGTCAGATGATGAGCACAGTCCTGTGGCCATACATGGTCATGATATCAAACAGGTTAAGTCATATACTGTATATATCTTGTTGTTCACACTGATAGTGATCTGAGCTGGCACACGCAGGTGGCAAGTGTATGTGCCCGAATCCACCAGCATCTGCATTTTCTTCACTGGCTCAGACTGTTTGGCATCTGTGGAAATATTATGTTGATTTTTTACAGGGCAACCATTGAGTCTGTGTTACGGTATGGTATTACCAGCTGGTTTGGCAATTTAACAGTAAAATCAGAAGCTCAGATATTAAATCTGATAAAGATAGCAGGGAAGATCATGGGCATGGCAGCACTTCCAACTAACCAAGAGCTGTTTGAACAAGCCACCCTCAGACAGGCAAATTGCCTTTTATCTGATGGTTCTCATGTATTGTATCCTGAATATGTTTTAATGAATTTGGGGGTCCCTTTTTGTAAATATGATCGGTATAAGCATTCATTTATTCCCTAGTCGGTGAAGCTCATTAATGAGCGGATAAGTCAGGTGAACAGAAGTTAGGGAGACTGTGAGGTTGAGTAGATAATAGCATTGTATTTGCACCTTGATGAATTATGTTGATTTTATTTTGGTGGTGTGGAGAGAGGAATGACCAGGCCAAGCATTCAGAGCAGATGAGCTTTATTCCCTCTCTCACATCTCTCAGAATCAGAAAAACATTCCATTCTGTAGCAGGGGCTTTCTTTTATATTACCACACTCACACACCCCTGCTGCTTGAGGTCCTGCATCACAATTCATTCTCGCATCACAATCCTTTTTGTCCCCCAGCCCCTTAATCCCCATTCTCTTCCATCAGAGGAGTTTACTGCATCTCTCTTCCTTCCAGTCTGAGATGAATACCACAGCATGGGTCCCCCATACCCCCCACCCCCCAAGAGTCTCAGACTGAGTTTTAACCCTCACGTCCTCTCGGCTTCAGCCTCCACCCATAGCTGCTGTAACGGGGGATCTTCGGCTCCGAGGCGCTGCTGTGCCGGTGGGGGGTTCCTGGGGGTGTGTCCGTCTGTGGGTGGACAATGGGGGGGGGGCATTCAGCATGCTCGTGTGACTGCTCTGATGAGTTGTTTACCTGGGGAGTTCTCGGGGGGGGGGAGGGGGGCTTCCGCGCCGAGGAAAGACCCGGCACAAAAGCGCGTGGAAAACAGTGGTGGGCCTGGCCAGGTAGCGTCCCTGCGTCTGCGCTATGCCGTGAATGCGGGGATGGATGGGTGTTTGGCACGGGGTTATCTGGTAAAAATTCCCTGGGGAGCCGCAGCGACTGAGAAAAAACAAGCCCTGCTGGGGAAGGCTCCAAATCCTCTTTTGGTGCGGAACGCAACCCTAATAGAACCCACGGCAACCGGTCCACCCAATTTGCATCCGTAAGCAAAGCCCTGAGCGCTGCTTTCAGTGACCTATGGAAACGCTTGCATAACCCATTGGCCTGTGGGTTGTACGCGATCGTGTGATGAATTGCAACGCCCAGGCTCCGGGCCATCGTGGACCAGAGGTCAGAAACAAACTGAGGGCCCCCGATCAGACTTGATGTCCGAAGGGGTGCCAAAACGTGCCACCCATGTTGTCAAAAAAGTGTGTGCCATGTCTGCGGACGCGATGGAAGCTAGCGGGACTGCTTCTGGCCATCGTGTGGTGCGGTCCACCACTGTCAGGAGGTGCGTGAACCCCTACGATGGTGGGAGGGGGCCCACAAGGTCCACGTGAACGTGGTCGAACCTCTTAGCCAGGATATGGAACGGCTCCAAAGGGGCCTTTGTGTGCCTGTGCACTTTGGCTCTTTGGCACACTACGCAGGCTGCAGCCCACTCTTTCACCTGTTTGTGCAGGCTCGGCCAGACAAACTTCGCTCCCACCATTGTGACTGACGCGCGCACTCCTGGGTGCGCCAGGGAATGAACAGACTCAAAAACGTGGTGGTGTCAAGCACGTGGGACCACCGGGCGCTGGCGTCCTGTGGAGACGTCACAGATTGTGGGGGGCCCCCCGTCTTGCAGTACCCTGCTCTCCAGTCTTAACCCTTTTGGTCCAGACTGGAACGCGCACATGTCCGCATCGCTGGTCTGCTCCACGGCCATGGCTGTGTAATCTATCCCTACGTAGACAGGGGCCACTAAGGCGCACGAGAGGCAGTCCGCCACCACGTTAAGTTTACCGGCCACATGCTGAATGTCGGTCGTAAACTCCGAGATTGCAGCCAGCTGTCTCTGCTGCTGGCCCGACCATGGTTCTGAAACCTTGGCCATCGCATACGTTAGCGGCTTGTGGTCCACGAATGCAGTGAAGGTGCGCCCTTCCAGCCAGAACTGGAAGTGGCGTATGGCCAGGTGGAGAGCCAGTAACTCTCTGTCGAACGCGCTGTATTTACGCTCACTGTCGCGCAAAGCCCTGCTAAAAAAGGTGAGCGGCTGCCAAGAACCGGTGACGCATTGCTCCACGACGGCCCCTATGGCCACGGCCGAGGCGTCGGTAGTGAGCCCTATCCGAGCATCCGGGTCCGGGTGCGCCAGTAGTGTGCCGTTTGCCAGGGCTGTTTTTAACCTCAGAGAATGCCTGCTCCCGCTCAGGAGTCCAGTCGACTCTGTCCGCCGGTTTCCGTTTCTTGAGTGCGGCGTACAACAGCTGCATGAGCGGAGCTGCACGGGGGAGGAAACGGTTATAAAAGTTAACTATCCCCAAAAACTCCTGCAGCGCCCTGACCGTCTGAGGCCGGGGAAAATTCGCCATTGTGCGCATCATGTCCGGCAAGGGTATCGCCCCCTCCGGTGAGATGTGGTGTCCCAAAAAATCGATCCCCGTCACGCCAAACTGGCATTTCGCCGGGTTGATTATTAACCCATGCTCCTCTAACCTCCGGAAAACTGTCCTGAGTTGGGTTACGTGTTCGTCCTCGGACGCGCTGGCCACCAGGATGTCATCCAGGTAGACGGACACAAACAGCAGATCGCGCAACACCGCATCCATCATGCGTTGGAATGTCTGTGCCGCGCCTTTTAACCCAAAAGGCATACGTAAAAACTCAAACAGACCAAACGGGGTTATTACTGCCATTTTAGGTATGTCCTCCCCGCGTACCGGGACCTGGTGGTAACCACGGACCAGGTCTATCTTAGAAAAAATATGTGCCCTGGCGAGGTGAATGGAAAAATCCTGAATATGGGGGATTGGGTAGCGGTCGTGCGCTGTGGCGTTGTTTAATCTGCGGAAATCTCCGCAAGGTCGCCACTATCCCTCTGCCTTTGGGACCATATGTAGTGGGGATGCCCATGGGCTGTTTGATTTCCTGATGATGCCCAGCCTTTCCAAGCTGGCAAACTCCTCACGCGCTATGGCCAGTTTAGCTGTGTCCAGGCGCCGAGGTCGTGCAAAAATGGGCGGCCCGCTGGTGGTAATAAAGTGCTCCACCCCGTGTTTAGTGATGGCCACCGAAAACGTCGGGACCGTGAGTGCTGGGAACTGGGTGAGCAGTGTGTGGAACTTACCACCTGGAGCTGTTACGTTGGTTAGCATTGTTGGCCCGGCTCCTCGAGCTGTACAGGGGAGAGAATCAAAAGACACTGCATTAATCAGGCGTCTGTTAGCAACATCGACTAGTAGTCCGTGTGCACACAAAAAATCAGCGCCTAAGATTGGGAAACTGCATGCCGCTATGACGAATGTCCACTGGTACATACGGCCATGCAGGGATACAGTCAGTGTCCTCTCACCAAAAGTCTTAACGTCTGAACCATTTGCGGCCGTCAGCCGCTAGTTCGCGCTAGCCGGTCGGTGTAGGACGGCAGGATGAGGCTCTTTTGGGAGCTGGAGTCCACGAGGAACCGTCTCCCCAAGTGTGAGTCTGTCACATAGAGTAGCTTGCTTTCTTCACCGGCGGTCGCAGCTGCTACCGACTGCCGGTCCTGGCATTTCCTGCATGCTTGAATTGGCATGGTGGCACACATCGGCGTGCGTCCTCTCCAAAACGGCGGTGGTAGGAGCAGAGCGTGTCTCTCTGGCGCTTCCTGGCCCCTGCTGCTGCTACCATCGCTGGCTCCTCACTTCCACTGGCCGTCTCGCTGGGTTCCGATGCCACTGTGTTCACTGTGAGGGCTCTGGTGGTGAGGATAATCCGATCTGCCTCCTGGGCTAGCACACGGTAGTCACATGCGGTCAGCAACGGCGAGTTGGCAAGGACCACTCTGGCCACCGTTGGGAGGTTCCAGAGGAAAAGGTGGGCAAATAGAAAATGCCCGTCGTCCGTGCCCATCAACGCCAACATCTTCTCCATCAGTTTGACCACCGACCCGTCTCCTAACTCGGAGCACGTCAGGAGCCTCTCCGCTCTCTCGCAGTCTGAGAGCGTGTAGCACCGGGTCAGCGCGGCTTTGAGAGCCCCGTATTTGTCGTGGGCTGGGGGCTGTTCGAGCAGGCTTGCTACTTGCTGAGTCGTGCGAGCGTCCAGCGCTGCGACCACGTAGTAATATCTGGTGTCATCTGCCGTTATTCCCCGGAGCGTGAAACTTCGGGTTGTGCAGCCAAAAGTCTGGTAGTTTGACCGAAATGGCACACACATTGCTGGAGCTTCCCATCCGGGTCATCTCCAGGGTGTTTGCCTCGTGTTCCATTATTCATCAAGGGTCACCAGTGTGGAGAGAGGAATGACCAGGCCAAGCATTCAGAGCAGATGAACTTTATTCCCTCTCTCACATCTCTCAGAATCAGAAAAACATTCCATTCTGTAGCAAGGACTCTCTTTTATATTACCACACTCACACACCCCTGCTACCTGAGGTCCTGCATCACAATTCATTCTCACATCACAATCCCTTTTGTCCCCCAGCCCCCTAATTCCCCTTCTCTTCTGTCAGAGGAATTTACTGCATCTCCCTTCTTTCCAGTCTGAGATGAATACTACAGCATGGGCCCCCCATACCTGTTGTATTATGTATTGGTTGTATGTATGGTATGTGTTTTTGCTGTGCAGCAGATCCTTTTGTCCAAGACAAATCTATCCTAAAGGAGATCAATAAAGGTATTTTGACTTTGACTTTTGACTGCTCAACTTCTTGGACGATGGGTGGAGGTTCCCTGACCTCTGGGACGATGGGTGGAGGTCCCCTGAGCGGACTGCTTGACCTCTTGGATGATGGGTGGAGCGGACTGCTCGACCTCACCTCGGATGTGGAGAGAGAAACACAGGTTGGTGCCATCTCCAAACAAAAATAACCAGCAGAAAAGCTTGGCGGAGAGCGCTCAGAAGCAGATGGGAGCTGCAACTGGGTCTCCCTGTCAGGAGCAAGACAAGTCCTCTCTAAAACTGATGTTATAGAAATAAAGAAAGGTACTTGCCTTAACTCCTGCTCTTCTGCTGATGAGGATCTCGGTGACCCTGCTGCTGGAGAGGCGATGACAGTCTCAGGAGATGCTGGATGAACATCGAATGAAGCAGTCTGAGATGCAGCAGCGGGCGGGGGCACCAGTATAGCAGATGTGAGAACCGGCACCGCAGGCGTGATGATGGGCGAACTTGCAGGCATGATGACAGGTGACACTGCAGGCATAAAGACAGGCGAAGCATAGTGGCAGGTGAAGCAGATGGGGCGCAAGCTGATGTGTACACCGCTGGAATAGATAGCTGGGGCGTACTGACTTCCCACACTGCAGCCACTGAAGCTGCTGCTGCTGAAACACTCAAGGAAGGTGGGGCCACAGCAGCAGAAACCCTCAGGGGAACCTCAAGTGAAGGGCCCGGATGGTGAGTGGAGCGATGCTTCATCAATGCTCACTTTCCTGCTGGCCCTTTTGATGGCAACTGGTCCTCACACCCTGGGAATAACACCTTTGGGCTCTGAGCCAGGGCTTATGTTCCAGCAAGATGTCAGTTTGTGCGAAAGACTGGCTTCCTCCACTCCTCCTGTCCAACACGTCCTCCGTCGTGGCTGACGGAACAGAGGTGGCAGACGGTGTAGGAGTGATGGGGAAGGCGAGCTGCAACACACTAGAGGCAGAAGCTGGGATCAGAGGCCCGGAACCAGGTTGGGCGGAGCAGTGCGAATGGCCTATCCACATGAGCTCGTCACAGGTCCGTGTTAAATGGGAGAGGAATTCAGATAACCTGGGGAGATGCAGCAGGGCCGGGAACCGAGAATGGCCCTCACCACCATTAGATCCCCAAAACTCCCCCATAGGTTTGAGCAATCCAGAGCCTGATCAAACAGCTGAATCGCCCAGTCGAGGTCCTTTTCCACCGGGTTCTGGTTCCGCATCTTCCTCCTGCTGATCCAGTCGTACTACCAACTCTACTCTATGGCTCTGAATCCTGGACCACTTACAGACAACATCTTAAGACTCTTGAAAAATACCACCAATGTTGTCTGCACTATATTTTGGATGTAAAGTGGCAGGATAGATGAACAAACAACAGCGTTTTTGATGAGGCAAATTGTACACGCATCAAAGCTATGGTGACTCGAAATCAACTGCATTGGTCAGGCCATGTTCTCAGGATGGATGATTCTTGTCTTCCCAAGCAAGTCCTCTTTGGCGAACTCGGCTCAAGTGTGCGATCACAAGGAGGACAAAGGAAGCGCTTTAAAGACAACCTCAAATCATTCCTGAAACTTTGTAACGTCAGTACTGATGACTGGGAAGCCCTTGCCCTGAACTGGACTGGTTGGCGAAAGACGGTCTTTGAGGATATCGTCCATTTTGAGCAGGAGAGACGGCATAAGGCAGAGGAGAAACGCAAGTGCAAGCAGCAGGAAATAGAACCGCTGCCAGAATCAACATCAAACTTTACCTGTCCAGTTTGTAACCATGTCAGCGCCTCTCGGATTGGTCTCTTTAGCCACCAAAGGACTCACAGATGATTTCTGGGATGGACAATCCTACTCTACAAGGGATGCCCGACGGTGAATGGGACTCATCCGAAGGCAGGAATATGGTGCAAAAGCTGATGATTTATTATTCTACTATTTTTCTACTACGGCTGTCACCCCTGTGGAGCATGACGACTTCAGGAATGTCGTTCATGGGCGTACAGTCCAATACAGCAGACGATGGAATATGGTGCAAAAGCTGATGACTTATTAACAGAACTCAAAAACAAACAAATGACAGCACGTGGGCTGGTAACCAAACTTACATTCAAAACGAGAACACACCAAACAGCACCAACAGAAATACAAATGACGCCACATCTGACACAGACTGGCAGAGACATATAGACAGGGAGCAATCACAGCAACAAGGAACAGGTGGGTACTGTTATATAGTTCTTTATACAGTTCTTATACTCTTATTTGCGAGGCATGTTGTGGTGGCACTCACTTCCGTTTTCTGCCACCACCCCGTGCCTACGTATAAGTAGCAGCGGGCAGGAGGGGCAGGTCTCTTTGCCATCACCCCTGCCTGGCAGTTGTAGTGTGGTGTGTGTGATATTTAATAAATGCAAGTTCAGTCGTGCACCTGGCCTCGTCATTTCAAGTCTACCTTCAGACACAACATTTTGGTGACAAGGATAAAAAAGGTATGGAAGCATGTGGGTCTCTAATTGGGCCTTTTCTGGAGCTCCCAGGTGAGCCACTTTTCCCTTGGCCAAGATGGTATGCCGCCTTTCAAACGTATATGGTGGCGCTGAATCTGGGTAAAATGGACATGTTGAGGACATGTGCACTGCTGGTGCACAACTTGGGAATTGAGGGCCAGCGAATTTTGAGCACGCTTGGCGATTCAGACAGCTTCAAGGATGTGGTCGAGCTGACTTTTGCATTTTCACACTCCAGACAATGACGTTGTCCGGACATGTTGAGGACATGTACACTGCTGGTGCACAACTTGGGAATTGAGGGCCAACGAATTTTGAGCACGCTTGGCGATTCAGACAGCTTCGAGGAAGTGGTCGAGCTGATTTTTGCATTTTCACGCTCCGGACAACGTCATTGTCTGGAGAAACAAGTTTCAGCAGCGCCACCAACAGGTGGGCGAGCCTATTCAGCGGTTCGTAGTCGACTTGAGGCTACTGGCTAGTGAGTGTTGGTTCGGATGAGGAGATGGTTCACGACCAGCTGGCGGAGCATACCAACAGCGCTGCAATAAGGACGAAGCTGCTCACTTTTCCAGGTGACTTAACGCTAACCAGGGCCATCAAGTTAGCTCTCCAGCTGGAGGCAGCGGATAGGCTGACGCTGGAGCTGAGTGAGCGTTTGTCACATCGACAGCTGGAGTTTCCCATTGCCACACAAGTAACGGACCCAGACAGCGATAGGAGTGTGGAAGATGATGCTGAGGAGGCCAATGCTGCAAAATTGAGGTCTGCCCTGGGGAAACCCATGTGTTTGGGTTGTGGGTCCATGAAGCACCGGTTCAAGGCCAGGGACTGTTCAGCGAGAGGGAAACGCTGCGGCAAGTGTGGCCGCTTAAACCACTGTGCCGGGGTGTGCTGTATGTCCGAGCAGGGGAGCCCACAGAGGAATTCGACTCCCCCCGCCCCGACGGTTGTCCACACAGTGTCGCCAAACACCAACGGATACACGTTCTGCATGGTGGAGCTGGATGGTGTGGAGGTGCCATTGCTGATCAACATGGGGGCGGAGGGCTTCCTGCTGAATTGGGCTACGGTGAGAAAATTCTTCCCCCACTACAGGATTGAAGATGACCCAACACCACTCTATGGCTATGGAGGTGGACAGCTGTGCACAGTGGGAACGCTGAGACTGACGGCCCGGTACAAGTCGGCGGAGATGTCCAACCTTGAGTTCACAATGAAGGCTTGTGGCAATACCATCATGGGCTGTGACCTTTTTAATGGTCTGGGTTTCGCCATCAAGAGCTGCGCTGGGGAGGAGTGGTTGGACTGTGGACTGTGGGACTGGCCGATTCCGAGAGTGGAGGACGATGCAGTGTGGGACAAAGGATTGACAAGCATCCCAGAAGGCGAGCAGGACCAGCCTTGCTCAGAGTCATTGCAGGAGAGTCTCAGTGCCGGAGCTCAAGTCGCCCTGGACGAGGGTACTGGCCATCACGGTGAGGCCCCTGCAATGACTAGCAACGCTGAGGAGAGGGTTCCAGTTGTTCCTGGAGCTCAGCTAAAGTGGGCCGGTGAACATGGGGCTGCAATGGCAACAGCTGCAGCGGAGTTAAGAGGTCAGGGCCAGACCGTTAGGCACAGAGGGACTGCATGCCAGGCAGAAACACTCTAAGCTGAGCAGAACCCCTCTGGGAGTCGCGGACCTGTTTCGGGCTTGGGAGGAGGGGCAACCACGGCGAGTACGAGCCAAGCGACAGTCTGAGGAGCACCAGGGGAGGCTGTGCATTGTGGTCAAATGAGATGATGCCTATCTTTTTCAGAATCAGAATCAGAATCAGAATCAGATTTATTGCCATTGTTCATGTAATACACAAACTAGGAATTTGTCTCGGTGCCATGCTGCAACATTAAAAACATAATGAGAAAAAGGGATAAACTAAAAAACTAAAGGACTAGAAACGTGCAGTAAGTGTAGAAAAATAAGTAATAATAAGTAACAATAATAATAATACTAGTAATAATGAGTAGTACTAGTCAAGGCAGTTTTAAAAAATTAGCATGTAGCAGATAATGTGAAGTACCACATAGTGCAGTCAATAATGCAACAGAAAAACAGTGATGATTGACATGAGTCTGGTTGAGCTGCTGCACATAGTGCACGAGAGTCAAAAGTCACTTAGTGTTCAGCAGTCTGATGGCAGAGGGGAAAAAGCTGTTCATGTGCCGGGAGGTTTTAGTCCGAATGGACCGAAGTCTTCTACCTGAGGGGAGGGGGGAAAACAGCACGTGACCAGGATGTGAAGGATCGGCTATGATCCGGCCAGCACGCCTCCGGATCCTGGAGATGTACAGGTCCTGGAGAGATGGGAGCTCGCAGCCTATCACCTTCTCAGCAGTGCGCACGACGCGCTGCAGCCTTAGTCTGTCCCTGGCAGTGGCTCCTGCATACCACACGGTTATGGAGGAGGTGAGGATGGACTCGATGATGGCCGTGTAGAACTGCACTCACATCTTGGTGGGTAGCTTGAGCTTCCTCAGCTGCCGCAGAAAGAACATCCTCTGCTGGGCTTTTTTGATGAGGGAGCTGATGGTTGGCTCCCATTTGAGGTCCCGGGTGATGGTGGTGCCCAAGAAGCGGAAGGAATCTGCAATGGTGATGGGAGAGCCTGTGATGGTGAGGGGGGGCAGGGGGGATGTGACTTTCCTGAAGTCCACAATCATCTCCGCTGTCTTCAGATCATTCAGCTGCAGGTTGTTGTGGCTGCACCAGGACACCAGCTGGGCCACCTCTTCCCTGTAGGCGGAGTCGTCGCCGTTGGAGATGAGCCCGATGAGGGTGGTGTCGTCCGCAAACTTAATCAGCTTAACAGACTGGTGGGAGGAGGTGCAGGAGTTGGTATAAAGGGAGAAGAGTAGGGGGGAAAGTACACAGCCCTGGGGTGATCCAATGCTGATGCTAACAGAGTCTGAGACAGACTTCCCCAGCCGCACATGCTGTCTCCGGTCCGTCAGGAAGTCGGTGATCCACCTGCAGAGGGAGTCAGGCACGTTGAGCAGGGACAGCTTGTCCTGGAGCAGATCGGGGCGGATGGTGTTGAATGCGGAGCTGAAGTCCACAAACAGAATCCTGGCATAGGTTCCCGGGGAGTCCAGGTGCTGCAGGATGGAGTGGAGGGCCAGGTTGACTGCGTCGTCCACAGACCTGTTAGCACGGTAGGCAAACTGCAGCGGGTCTAGGAGGGGTGTGGTGATGGACTTGAGGTGAGACAGGACCAGGCGCTCAAAGGACTTCATGACTACAGAGGTGAGCGCTACAGGTCTGTAGTCGTTAAGTCCAGTAATCCGTGGCTTCTTGGGGACAGGGATGATGGTGGAGGATTTGAGGCAGGTCGGCACGTGACATTGCTTAAGGGAGGTGTTAAAAATGTCTGTGAAGACAGGAGCCAGCTCTTTCGCACAGTGTCTCAGGGTGGAGGGAGACACACCGTCCGGCCCGGGGGCCTTGCGCGGGTTCAGTCTGGAGAACTGTCTGTGCATGTCCTGCTCACTGATGACAAGGGGAGGGGGGGAGGAGGAGGAGGAGGGGGGGACCGCTTTTGATGAATTAGGGGCTGAGGAGGCAGTGGAGCTGGGTGGAGTGGGTGAGTTGGACACAGCTGACGAGGTGTCAAAACGGGCGTAATGTTGGGACAGTCTTTGACAAAGGGCTTTGTCATCCTGACCTTTAGAAGCCTGAGGCCGATAGTTGGTGATTTGCCTCAGTCCTCTCCACACAGAAGCCGAGTCATTAGCAGTGAACTGCTGCTGGAGTTTCTCAGAATACACAGATTTAGCTTTCCTCAGCTCTCTGTTAAACCGATATTTGACCTCTCTGTAGCAGTCCCTGTCTCCACTTTTCAACGCTGCTTCCTTCTCCTTCCTGATCCGTCTGAGCTTAGCTGTGAACCAGGGCTTGTCATTAGAATATCTTACCCTGGTGCGCGATGGGAGGATGTCCTCCTCACAGAAGTTGATATACGAGTTCACAGTGTCTGTGTACTCATTAAGATCATGTGTGGCTCTTTTAAACATGCCCCAGTCAGTTATTTCCATGCATGTGTTCAGTTTCTCTCCAGCTTCACTGGTCAATTTCTTTGTGGTGGTCACAACAGGTTTAGTGAGTTTCAGTCTTTGTTTGTATGTGGGGATGAGGTGGACCATCACGTGATCAGATAGTCCCAGCGCAGCGCGGGGAACAGCGCGATATGCGTCCTTTACTGAAGTATAACAGTGATCCAGCGTGTTATTTCCTCTGGTTGGACATTTAATACACTGTTTGTAGCGGGGGAGCTCGTGACTCAGATTGCTCTGGTTAAAATCGCCCACCACGATAACCAGGGAGTCTGGAAAGTTCCGCTCCGTAAGTTGGATGTGATCTGCGAGCACGCGCTGAGCTTCGCGCGTGTCCGCGTCGGGAGGGGCGTACACAGCGACGAGGATGAATGAGGCAAACTCCCGCGGGGAATAAAATGGCTTGCAGTTAATAGAAAGAAATTCCAGGGCGGGAGAACAGTGTTTGGAAATCACCGTTACATCAGAGCACCAGCTGTTGTTAATATAGAAGCACACTCCTCCTCCAATAGACTTACCGGACAGCTCTGTGACGCGGTCAGCACGAATCAGCTGAAATCCCTCGAGGCTGATTGCGCAATCTGGAATGTTCTCATTAAGCCAGGTCTCAGAGAAGCAGATGACAGACGAGGAAGCGAGGTCCTTGAAACGCATCAGCAGTCTTAATTCTTCTACCTTGTTCAGGAGAGAATTGGCATTGGATAGAAATATGCCAGGCAAGGCTGTTCGCGTGGCTCTTTTTCGTAGTCGAGTGAGAATCCCCCCTCTCTTCCCTCTTTTCCGCCGTCTAGCTCCTTTGGCCAAACAATGGATCAGATCGGCGGCAGGAGCTAAAAAAACTGGAAGAAGGTCCATGGGGGTGAGAGTCCTGATATTTAATAGTTCTTCACGGGTGTATGAACCGGCAGATGCACAATCAGTGAACAAAAACAGACAAATTATAAAAATTAAAGGGCAGCGATACACCACGGCGGCCGCTGTGGGCGCCATCTTGTTTTTTTTATCTTCAGCTGCCGGACGGTTTGTTGAGGCACCTGAATGAGCTGCGGCATGCCCAGGAGGAGACCTCGAGTAGCAGGCTTGGCTGAAAAGAACGCCCTACAGTGATGAAGAGGAGACGCACCTGTGTCGACGCAACCAGCTGTGGTCCGGGAGGCAGGCTGCCTCCAGGGGCAGACTTGTAAAGAGATGGTCCAGGGGGGTCCACAGGCTAGTTTCCTCCTGTTTCCTAGCTGTGTGTACTGTGTGTTAAATCATATGTTCGAGTAGAGGAAGTTATGGTAGCTTTCTGTTCTGATGATGGGTTTGAAACTGTTCTGGGTTTATTTGTGTGCATGTGTGTAAGATTTACAGAGAAATCGGTACAGTATTTTGTTGTGTGTGTGTATATATATATATATATATATATATATATATATATATATATATATATATATATATATATACATACAGTGGGGTAAAAAAGTATTTAGTCAGCCACCAATTGTGCAAGTTCTCCCACTTAAAAGATGAGAGAGGTCTCCAATTTTCATCATAGGTATACCTCAACTATGAGAGACAAAATGAGAAAAAAAAAATCCAGAAAATCACATTGAAGGATTTTTAATGAATTAATTGGTCAATTCCTCGGTAAAATAAGTATTTGGTCAATAACAAAAGTTCATCTCAATACTTTGATATATACCCTTTGTTGGCAATGACAGAGGTCAAACGTTTTCTGTAAGTTTTCACAAGGTTTTCACACACTGTTGCTGGTATTTTGGCCCATTCCTCCATGCAGATCTCCTCTAGAGCAGTGATGTTTTGCGGCTGTCGCTGGGCAACACAGACTTTCAACTCCCTCCAAAGATTTTCTATGGGGTTGAGATCTGGAGACTGGCTAGGCCACTCCAGGACCTTGAAATGCTTCTTACGAAGGCACTCCTTTGTTGCCCGGGCGGTGTGTTTGGGATCATTGTCATGCTGAAAGACCCAGCCACGTTTCATCTTCAATGCCCTTGCTGGTGGAAGGAGGTTTTCACTCAAAATCTCACAATACATGGCTCCATTCATTCTTTCCTTTACACGGATCAGTCGTCCTGGTCCCTTTGCAGAAAACAGCCCCAAAGTATGATGTTTCCACCCCCATACTTCACAGTAGGTATGGTGTTCTTTCTCCTCCAAACACAACAAGTTGAGTTTTTACCAAAAAGTTCTATTTTGGTTTCATCTGACCATATGACATTCTCCCAATCCTCTTCTGGATCATCCAAATGCTCTCTAGCAAACTTCAGACGGGCCTGGACATGTACTGGCTTAAGCAGGGGGACATGTCTGGCACTGCAGGATTTCAGTCCCTGGCGGCGTAGTGTGTTTCTGATGTAGCCTTTGTTACTTTGGTCCCAGCTCTCTGCAAGTCATTCACTAGGTCCCCCCATGTGGTTTTGGGATTTTTGCTCACCGTTCTCGAGATCATTTTGACCCCACGGGGTGAGATCTTGCGTGGAGCCCCAGATCGAGGGAGATTATCAGTGGTCTTGTATGTCTTCCATTTTCTAATAATTGCTCCCGCAGTTGATTTCTTCACACCAAGCTGCTTACCTATTGCAGATTCAGTCTTCCCAGCCTGGTGCAGGTCTACAATTTTGTTTCTGGTGTCCTTTGACAGCTCTTTGGTCTTGGCCATAGTGGAGTTTGGAGTCTGACTGTTTGAGGTTGTGGACAGGTGTCTTTTATACTGATAACGAGTTCAAACAGGTGCCATTAATACAGGTAATGAGTGGAGGGCAGAGGAGCCTCTTAAAGAAGAAGTTACAGGTCTGTGAGAGCGAGAAATCTTGCTTGTTTGTAAGTGACCAAATACTTATTTTACTGAGGAATTTACCAATTAATTCATTAAAAATCCTTCAATGTGATTTTCTGGATTTTTTTTTCCTCATTTTGTCTCTCATAGTTGAAGTATACCTATAATGAAAATTGGAGACCTCTCTCATCTTTTAAGTGGGAGAACTTGCACAATTGGTGGCTGACTAAATACTTTTTTGCCCCACTGTATATATATATATACACTACTGTTCAAAAGTTTGGGGTCACTTAGAAATTTCCTTATTTTTGAAAGAAAAGCACTGTTTTTTTCAATGAAGATAACTTTAAACTAATCAGAAATACACTTTAATATCTAATATACATTGCTAATGTGGTAAATGACTATTCTAGCTGCAAATGTCTGGTTTTTGGTGCAATGTCTACATAGGTGTATAGAGGCCCATTTCCAGCAACTATCACTCCAGTGTTCTAATGGTACAATGTGTTTGCTCATTACATCAGAAGGCTAATGGATGATTAGAAAACCCTTGTGCAATCATGTTAGCACAGCTGAAAACAGTTTAGCTGGTTAGAGAAGCTATAAAACTGACCTTCCTTTGAGCAGGTTGAGTGTCTGGAAAAAAATATTATTTCAAATACAAATCATTATTTCTAACCTTGTCAATGTCTTGACTATATTTTCTATTCATTTTACAACTCATGGTGGTAAATAAGTGTGACTTTTCATGGAAAACACAAAATAATTGTCTGGGTGACCCCAAACTTTTGAACGGTAGTGTATATATATATATATTTTTATTTTTTTTTTCTGGTTCCGGTTCCGCCGGACCGGCGGCGCCACACGAGTTGGCTGCCCGTTGCAACAGGCTTTTTTTTTTTATCTTCCTTCTTCTTTCTACACCTTTCACTCTATATATATATATCACGGACACACAGATTGCCCCAAAGGTCTCCCGAGTCGGCGGACGGAGCCTCTGTTTACAGCAGGAGACGTTACAGCAGGAAGAGCTAGTGCTAGCTAGCACTCAACCGCCACCCGGTGCTAACGGAGAAACTCGACATACCGGGAACTGTTGCGAAAACGATGCGGGTGCCGGGCTGGAGTTTAGGCGGTGTGCAAGAAACATAAGACAGAATAATAAAGAGCGATGGCAAGAACCAAGCAGACCACCCGTAAAATCTACTGGAGGAAAAAGCCCCCCAGGAAGCAGCTAGCCACCAAGGCTGCTCGGAAAAGCACTCCGGCCACCGGCGGAGTGAAGAAGCCTCACCGTTACAGACTAGAGTCAAGCTCAACAGGGTCTTCTTTCCCCGCTGATTTTGCCAAGCCCGTTCCCTTGGCTGTGGTTTCGCTAGATAGTAGCTAGGGACAGTGGGAATCTCGATCATCCATTCATGCGCGTCACTAATTAGATGACGAGGCATTTGGCTACCTTAAGAGAGTCATAGTTACTCCCGCCGTTTACCCGCGCTTCATTGAATTTCATCACTTTGACATTCAGAGCACTGGGCAAAGTGCTTTTTTTTTTTTTTTTTTTTTTTTTTTTTTTTTTTTTTTTTTTTTTCTCCTCTCGGCGCCACACCAGTCGGCTGCCTTTTGCAACAGCGGCTCGATTCCGAGTTTTTTTTCCCTTCCTCTCTCTTTTGATCACTTTTTTTTTTCACCCCACTTATATCACGGACACACAGATCGTCCTAAATGTCTCCTGAGCCGGTGGACGGAGCCACTGTCTATAGCAGGATACGATACAGCAGAGAACAGCTGCTAGCATTCAACCGCCACCCGGTCCCATTGGAAAAACTCGACATACCGAGTGAACTGAGGCGAAAACGCCGCGGCTGCCGGGCTGGAGTAAGGCGGAGGACAAAAAATATAAGGTACAGACCCTCCCTTCCATCTGTTGTCATGGGAAATGTACGGTCGATACTGGGAAAGTTAGATGAGCTAGCGGCTATCTCCCGTTATGATAGCACTTACCGGGAGTGCTCTCTCCTTTTGTTTACTGAGACGTGGCTAACTGAACTAGCAGCAGATGCTAACATTGAGCTGGAGGGTTTTCACATGATACGAGCTGACCGAACACCAGACAGTGGCAAGGCTAGGGGCGGTGGAGTGATCATGTATGTTAACAACAACTGGTGCAGACCGGGACATATCACTGTTAAACAACGACACTGCAGCAAAGACATTGAGTTGCTAGCTGTTAGCATGAGGCCTACATATCTCCCGAGAGAACACTCACACGTGATCTGCATTGTTGTTTATGCAAATCCGACGGCGAACGCTGGGACAGCACGTGACGTCATCCATTCAGTAACCAGCAGGCTGCAGACAGAACACCCAGATGCTCTTCTCCTCATCTCAGGCGATTTCAACCATGTTTCACTGTCTCCCATTCTACCCACGTTCACCCAGTATGTCACATGCCACACTAGAGACAATAAAACACTGGATTTATTCTACGCAAACACTAAGGAGGCGTACACCTCATCACAACTACCCCCACTCGGGAGATCGGATCACAACTTGGTTCATCTCCGGCCGGTGTACAAACCCCTAGTGCACAGACAACCTCCGGCCATGCACACTGTGGAGTTATGGTCTGAGGAGACAATGGACACCCTAAAGGGCTGTTTTGAAGCCACCGCCTGGAAGCAGCTCTGCGATCCACATGGTGAGGACATCGATGGCCTCATTCACACCTTCACGGGCTACCTCAGCTTCTGTGTGGACAAATCCGTTCCCACCAAGACCATACGGCGTCACTCAAACAACAAACCCTGGATCAACCCTGAGATAAAAACACTTCTGAGAGAGAAGAAGAGGATCTTCAGGTCGGGGAACAGGGAGATGCTGAAGTCCGTACAGAGGGAGCTGAGGAGAAAGATCAGAGAAGGCAAGGACAGCTTCAGGAAGAAGATGGAGGACAAGCTGCAACAGAGCGACATCAGCGGGGTCTGGAGAAACCTCAAAACCATCTCGGGGCTCCAGAATACCTCCCCCCAGGCCACAGGGGGCAGGGAGTGGGCGAACAACCTGAATCTGTTTTTCAATAGATTTGACCAACCGCCCTCCCCCCTGACTGCACAACAACCACTGCTGCCTCTAAAGAAATCAAGTCCTGCTGCCCACTCCCCACTCTACCAACACCCCCCCACTCCCAACACACAGCCCCCCATCCTGACCCTGACCAGGACCCAGGTGAGGACGGAGCTGAGGAAGATCAAGGCGAGGAAGGCGCCGGGACCGGACGGCATCAGCGCAAAGCTCCTCAAGTCCTGTGCAGACCAGCTGTGTGGGATTGTGACGTATATCTTCAACATGAGCCTGAAACTGGGGAGGGTACCACAGCTGTGGAAAACATCTTGTGTGGTACCTGTACCAAAAACTTCCCACCCCAAAGACCTGAACAGCTACAGACCGGTGGCCTTGACGTCCCACTTGATGAAGACCCTGGAGAGACTGCTCCTTGCTCACCTCCGCCCCCTGGTGGAACCAGCGATGGATCCACTCCAGTTCGCCTACCAGCATGGCATTGGGGTGGAGGATGCGGTGATCTTCCTCCTTCACCGTTCTCTGTCCCACCTGGAGAAGCCCGGGAATATGGTGAGGATCATGTTCTTTGACTTCTCCAGTGCTTTCAACACCATCCAACCGATGATCCTGAAGGACAAGCTGCTGCGCGCAGGGGTGGACCAGCACCTGTCATCATGGATCCTGGACTACCTCACGAACCGGCCTCAGTTTGTGAGAACCCGGGACTGTGTGTCCGACACGATCATCAGTAGCACGGGGGCCCCCCCAGGGACCGGTGCTGGCTCCCTTCCTGTTCACTCTTTATACTGCGGACTTCTCACACAACACAACACACTGCCATCTACAGAAGTTCTCTGATGACTCTGCGATCGTTGGCCTCATCTCCAATGGAGATGAAGCTGAGTACAGAGGGCTTATCCAGGACTTCGTGGACTGGTGCCATCGGAACTGCCTCCAGATCAACGCGAG
The DNA here is from genome assembly GCA_020510985.1 of Pholidichthys leucotaenia. NCBI lineage: Eukaryota > Metazoa > Chordata > Actinopteri > Cichliformes > Pholidichthyidae > Pholidichthys > Pholidichthys leucotaenia. The sequence goes on from CM035845.1 coordinate 179,814,707, forward strand.
GAAAACTAAGGAGCTGGTGGTGGACTGCCGCAGGCATGGGCAGCCCCTCACAGTACCAGTAAATATACAGGGAACAGACATCGAGATGGTGACATCCTATAAGTACCTGGGTATTCATCTGAACAATAAACTAGACTGGTCACACAATACTGATGCACTCTACAAGAAGGGACAGCGCAGGCTGTTCCTGCTGAGGAGACTCAGGTCTTTTGGTGTACAAGGGGCGCTGCTGAAGTCATTCTATGACACGGTGGTGGCATCAGCCATCACTTTTGGAGTGGTCTGCTGGGGCAGTGGCATTACTGCAGCCGATAGGAAGAGACTGAACAAACTGATTAAGAAAGCTAGCTCTGTCCTGGGGCAGCGCCTTGATCCGATGGAGGAGATAGGAGAGAGAAGGACGGTGGCTAAACTGTCATCTCTGCTGGAGTCCGAGTTCCACCCTATGCAGGACATACTGAATGCACTGAGGAGCTCATTTAGCAGCAGACTACATCATCCCAGGTGCACAACCGAGAGGTTTCGTAGGTCCTTCCTACCAACGGCTGTCAGACTGTACAACCTAAGCAGGGCTGCTCGCAGAGATAGCAAAAAGACGTAACAAACTAATAGTTTTTTGAATGCAAAAGATGCAATAGACTTACACAATGGTCCTCTCCGGCATACAACTAGGAACATACCAGTCGCTATGGAGGGTGAGAATATGTATGGGCACATAATCATACCATGTAGGATAACTAAGTAGACGGTTATGCTGTTTCATTCCATCTAGCAACAATGCTCTGCACTGTGTGTGTTTATATATTTGCATATTTATTCCATCTAGCTACAATGCTCCGTACTGTGGGTGTTTATATATTTATATATCTACATATTATTCCATCTAGCTACATTGCTCCGCACTGTGTGTGTTTATATACTTGCATATTTATTCCACCTAGCTGCAATGCTCCGTACTGTGGGTGTTTATATATTTACATATTTATTCCATCTAGCTACAATGCTCTGCACTGTGTGTTCATATATTCATATATTTATTCCATCCAGCTACAATGCTCTGCACTGTGTGTCTGTGTGTGTGTGTATATATATATATTTTATAGTAATACGTACATATGTTTATTAGCTGCTCTTGCTTGCTTGTTTTTTTTCTTGCCTTCTGATTGTTGCTCTGAGTGTTGCTATCCCTGTGCTGTTGCAATCCTGGAATTTCCCCGTTGTGGGACTAATAAAGGCTTATCTTATCTTATCTTATCTTACAGGCCCGGTACCCTGGCTCTGAGAGAGATCCGTCGCTACCAGAAATCCACGGAGCTGCTCATCCGTAAGCTGCCCATCCAGCGCCTGGTGAGGGAGATCGCTCAGGACTTCAAGACCGACCTGCGCTTCCTGAGCTTTGTCGTCATGGCTCTGCAGGAGGCCAGCAAGGCCTACCTGGTGGGTCTCTTCTTCGCTAAGAAGGTCACCATCATGCCCAAAGACTTCCAGCTGGCCCGCCGCATCTGCGGAGAGAGCTTAGACTTTCTGCTGCACATTCACCAACCATAATGCTCCGCACTGTGTGTCTATATATATATATATATATGTATATATATATATATATATACAGTATATATATATATATATATATATATATATATATATATATATATATTTATAGTAATATATACATATGTTTACTAGCTGTTCTTGTTTTTTCTTGCCTTCTGATTGTTGCTCTGAGTGTTGCTATCCCTGTGCTGTTGCAATCCTGGAATTTCCCCATTGTGGGACTAATAAAGGCTTATCTTATCTTATCTTATCTTATCTTATCTTATCTTATATATATATATACTGTATATGTGTGTGTGTGTGTGTGTGTGTGTGTGTACCAAAAACAATGTCAAGTTCAGAGTCACCCAAATCACCTTTCTTCCCAATTTTGAGGATCAGAATCTTCAGAAGCTCATCTTGACCATGTCTGAATGAACTGAGACACTTAGTTGTGATTTGCTGATTGGATATTTGCATTAACAAGCAGCTGAACATGCGTACTCATTAAAAAAGGCCTGTGAATTTAATTAATAACATTATTTTCCCACTATTTTCTTTTTAGAAACAGTAAGGAATGATTGCTTTTTTTCTGGATTTGCTGTTTTTATAGCAAGAAGTGGGTAAAGTAGCCAGACATAGTAGTTAAGCAAAATTAACATTACAATAAGATATTGATTACTCACGTACCAGTAAGAGTAGTCATCAAAGAATTGCTTGAATAGCAATAAGAAATTATATACTAACAAATTACTTGAATGGTGAGTATTTTTTTTAAGTTTATCCTTTTAAGTAATGAACAAACTAGAAAGTATTGGTTTGTATTCATCATCAAAAACTGTAAATGCAGATTTTTTAACCTTTTCTATTAAGAAAAAAAATGTGTCTTTTGTATATTTTGTTTATAAAAATCAGTTATTACAATATTACATGTATATTTGTCACATAAACATTGATGAAATTGCACTAAATCTTTAAAGGCGCTGCAACACCTGTAACACTTCTCTTAGGCTTTCTAAACGACATTCTAGATATTTTATTTTTAATTATACTCTTCAGTATGTAATCTGTAAGCTGGTGTCTCTGCCTTAACTAGAGTGGAATTTTTAATCAACCAGGCGTAAGGGGCAACCTCAATCCAGAGGAGAGGCGTTTGAATGAGAAAAGGAACATTTAAGTAAGGTGGCAGTTTCATTTTTATAATATATTACACTGTTAATGTACCACTTTATACAGTTAATCCAATTAGCAAAATCTGTTGGTGAGTTTGGGCTTGGGATGACTAAAGTTTTCTTTCTATATTTGGGCTTCATGTCAACTGGAACAGATGACTATCTTATTGTAAGCTTGGCCAGAGTCAGACAAATTCTGAGTAATTGTGACCCATGATGGGCCAATCTGATCTTACCCCCAAAACAAACTTCCACTGAGGTTTGGAGCCTGGTGAATACATATTATAACAACAACAAAAAAACAAAACAAAACCATAAGTAGAATTTAATAAGGCATAATATGTGAAAGAGCATGATAGATATCCATCCACCCATTTTCTATGACTTTGCCAGTGGTCGCGGAGGCAGCAGTTCAAGCAGAGAAGCCCAGACGTCCCTGTCCCCAGCCACCCCCTCCAGCTCTCTGCAGGGGACACCAAAGTGTTCCCAGGCCAGCTTGGAGACATAGGCTCTCCAGATAAATATAATGCGTCATGATAAATGATAAATACTGTATGTGCTGAAATTTAAATCAAGTCCCACACATTTGGAAGATTATTAGCTCTTAGGATTATTAATTGTAAAGAAGAATTTGCAAATTTTATCAAAATTTAACTAAAGCCAATGCAATAACACATAAAATCATGCTTTAAAATAGTTAATTAAATTGTGATATAATTATATATGCCTTTAGCTAAAAAGAATTGACATTTAAATTAATTGTGTATTTATTTAATTAATTATTTATACACCAAAAACATGCAAGTTAGGTTAATTGGCATCAAACTGGGGATTCTAAATTGTCCTTAGGTATGACTGTGAGAGTGAATGGTTGTCTGTCTCTCTGTGTTGGCCCTGTGATGGACTGGCGATCTGTCCAGGGTGTACCCTGCCGCTCGCCCAAAAGATGCTGGGATTGGCTCCAGCCCCCCGCGACCCAAAAAGGATTAAGCGGAAGAAGATGGATGGATGGATATTTATACATCCATCCATCCATCTTCTACCGCTTTTCCGGAGGTCCGGGTCGCGGAGGCAGCAGTTCAAGCAGAGAAGCCCAGACTTCCCTCTCCCCAGCCACCTGCTCCAGCTCTTCAGAGGGGATACCAAGGCGTTCCCAGACCAGCTGGAAGACATAATCTCTCCACCGAGTCCTGGGTCTGCCCCGGGGTCTCTTCCCAGTGGGACGTGCCTGAAACACCTCAAGTGGGAGGCATCCAGGAGGCATCCTAATCAGATGCCCATACCACCTCAACTGACTCAACTGATATTTATACACTTATTTTCAATTCTAAATACAGTATTTCATAATACCTCTAAGATGTGATGCTTATTCTTTTTCTTTCAGCTACTCCTTATTAGTGGTCCCCACAGTAGTTCATGGGCCCATGTATTTGATTTGGCAAGGACTTTATGCCAGATGCCTTTCTTGACACAACCCTCCGCATTCACCCAGAGGACACTGGCTTGTGCTCCCACTGTGGCTGGGTAACCAACTTTCCTTCCCCTATTCTATTTATGCTGAGTACCAAGCTAGAAGGCAGAAAGTACCATTTTTATGGTTTTTGGTATGACCTGGCTCGGGCTTGAACCCACAACCTCCCGGCTGTGGGGTAGTTGTTCTATCACAAGGCCATCACTCCGGTACAATCTTTAAAAAAATCAATTAATTAATTTTCAGTTATACATAATTATCTATTAAATAACAGATTTATCAGTGGTGTTGCATATTAATTTAGGCGCTTATGACATTGAAAAAAGAAACAAAAAGGTTTAAAAAATGTTAAATATGGGAAAGAACATCAATTCTATTGATATTATTTTTTTTTTCCACAATATCTTTATTGAACCTTTTTTTTTTTTTTTAACAAACATGATACAAACAATCAAACACTAACACTAAAGTACTACAAAAAAAAAAAAAAATGCACTAAAAACACCAACAACCACCAACAAAATCAAATCTTCAACAATGCTCCTCTGTTTAGTCTAGACAATCCAATACATAAGTATACATATTATGTTCACCAGTTTGGAATTTACTAGGTCCACACACATCATTCACCTTCTTCTTCAAGAGTTATGTTTAAATTTTTTACATAATCAATAAAAGGTCTCCATATATTCTCAAACACAATTTCCTTTGATTTTAGTATATATGTTATTCTTTCTAATGGAAGGTTTGTTAACATCTGTCTTAACCACTGAGTCACATCTGGTCTATGAGTCTTTTTCCATAATAGTGCAATACATTTTTTGGCATTAAGCAAACTGAGGTCTATGAATGTTCTTTCACTTTTATTAAAATTATGCTTTTCCGGGTACAGACCCAACAAAAACAGTTTAGGATTCAATATGATTTGTTTTGAGATTATTTTTTCAATTGTTACCCTCACCTCTTCCCAAAACATTCTTATTAATCTACATTCCCATAAACAATGAAATAGGGTTCCTTTACTTTCCATGCATTTTGTGCATGTATCTGGTATATTTTTGTTATATCTATTTAACTCCTCCGGTGTAACATACATCCGCATTAACCATTTGAAATGTATCAATTTAAGGCGTGCATTTATTGATTTGGTTTGAGCTTCTGTGCAAGCCAATTCCCATTGTTCCTCTGAAATTTCAATTTGCAGATCTTCTTTCCAGTAGTTTAATCTTTTCAGTGAATTTTCACTTGAAGATAGTGTCAATGAGTTATAAAACTCTGAAATAATACCCTTTCTTTTACTATCTTTCATCATCATTTTTTCCAAGGATGAATAAATAGGTCGAGTGAGAGCTTTATTTTGATTTGATCGAATAAAGTTTCTAAGTTGAAGATATTTAAAAAAATGTGTTCTATTGAGATTAAATTTGATCCTCAGCTCTTCAAAAGACATTATGTTGTCTGCACATGGCAAATATAAATCCTGAATCTTTTGTATCCCTTTTAAATTCCATACTTTAAATACAGCGTCCGCTCTCCCTGGTTTAAAATATTGATTACCCCATATTGGACTAAATTGTGACAATAACTGTGGTTCTTTTAAATAGTTTTTAGCTTCACACCATATTTTGATCATATGCTTTACAAATGGATTTTTAACTTGTTTTTGTAATTTTTTTGCCGAATCTGAGTATATGAATATGGGAAGAGGTAAAGGTAAATTGTATGATTCCATTTCAGTCCAGTGAGGGAGATCATTTGATGAAAAATAATATGTCATAGACCTCAGTTGTGCCGACCAATAATACAACATAAAATTTGGACATTTCAGACCTCCACGATCAAATGGTAAATATAATAAAGACAAACGTAATCTAGCCCTCCTGTTGTTCCATATAAATTCCACTAACTTTTTTTTTATTCTTGAGAATAGATCTAAAGGTGGTGATAAGGGAATGTATTGAAATAAATAAAGTATTTTAGGTAAAATATTACTTTTAAGTATATTGATTCTCCCGATCATCGACATTGGTAGTGACATCCATCTCTGAGTTAACTCACTGATATCTGACATTAAGGCTTCATAGTTGACACTGGCGACTGATTCTAGCTTAGGCATAATTTGGATTCCTAAATATTTAAACTGATTTACAACATTGAATTGATTTACCTCAGGGGCTGGGTGATTTCTCTGGGTCTCATTTAGCATTAATATTGAAGATTTAGTTTTATTTATTTTATATCCTGATATTTCCCCAAAATTCTTTATTAAATTCAACAAGGTTGGAATTGATTTTTTTAGATTCGACATAAACAAAATTATATCATCGGCGTACAGGGAGATTTTATGTTCTGTTGGTCCAACTTTAATTCCATATATTTGTGAATGTAAACGTATCGCTATCGCTAAAGGTTCAATTGCCATAGTAAACAGTAAAGGTGAAAGTGGACAGCCTTGTCGACATCCTCTATTGATTTTTATTGGTTTTGAAATATTGTTATTTGTTAGGATTTCTGCTGTAGCATTATTGTATATTATTTGAACCCATTTTATGAAATTATTTCCAAGTCCAAACCTTTGTAGGACTTCAAAAAGAAAGGGCCATTCAACTCTATCAAAGGCCTTTTCGGCGTCCAATGATAGGAGAGCTGTATCCGGTGCTTCTTTATTAAAATAAATAATATTAAATAGTCTTCTTACATTATGGAAGCCTTGTCTACCCTTTATAAAGCCATTCTGATCTCGATTAATAATATTTGGTAAAATTTCTTGTATTCGTCTTGCTAAAATTTTACAGATTATCTTAAGGTCGGCGTTTAATAGGCTTATTGGTCTCATATTTTCACATTTATTAGAGGGCTTACCTGGTTTTGGCAGCAGTATAATTAAGGCATTATTTATGTATGATGGTAAATTATTATTTTGAAATGCTTCTAAAACCATTTCCAAAAAAGGTTTTATTAATTTATTCTTAAATTTTTTATAAAGGTCAACTGGAAGACCATCTGGTCCTGCACTTTTTCCTGATTTCATATTATCAATGGCTAGCCCAACTTCTTCTTGACTAATTTTAGACTCCAATATCTCCCCGTTTTCATTTGGAATACACGGTATAGATAGTTCGTTCAAAAACCCATTTAGTTTTGTTAAATCAGGTTCATTTTTGGTATCATATAATTTTTCATAGTAATCTCTAAAGGCTCTATTAATTTCTAAAGGATCTATAACTACCTGTCCATTACTTATAATACTGGTAATTGGTGTTTTAATTTCCAATTGTTTAATCTGCCATGCTAATAATTTTCCTGATTTTTCACCTTGTTCATAAAAAGATTGTTTCAATCTTAGAAGACTCGAGGCAGCTCTATTCGCTGATTTTTTGTCGTATTCAGCTCTCAAAATCAGTAATTCATTCTCCAACCTTGGGTCACTTCCTGCATACACTTTTTCCTGAAGATTTTTTATTTTATGTTCCAATTTAGCTCTCTCCTCTCGAGTCTTCTTAGATTTTGATCCTGTATAACTAATAATATGTCCCCCCACATCATGGGTTCGCTCAGGTCTTTCCACGACGAATTCAAAGCTGCGCAATGAAGGATTAATGTACTGAATCTACAGAAGAAATACAAGTCTTCTCTGTGATCAGTCCTATTTGGCATTATTATTCCCCATGAAAATTCCTCCTGGCTGTCTGCAGACTGTGTTTTTTTCAAATCATGAGCACAAGGCCTTGGACAGCCAGCTGCAGCGCCAGATAAGACTGGGCGCCAGACAGACAAAACATCTTCTGCCAAGGGTCCTTGGGTCTCTCTTATTATCATCAACACTGCTCAACACCGCACACACATTGATTCATGAACTGATTAAAGATACTGTACACTGCTCTCTTGTGTCTTGTGAATTCTATTGTATGCTAATGCATGAGGGTTTTTTTCTGTGTAGTCAAAATTTGGCTCACATATGAGCGTTTATTCTGATTACTATGTTTTTTCTCTCTCCTATTGTGTTTTCCTCCCCCTCCTCTCCCCTCTTTACCTCCACTGTTGACAGGCGCCTTGTATGGCGACGCGTCATTGGATGCGCCTAACGTGCGCGTCTAATGTCAAGTCAAATTCCTTGTGTGTTTACTTGTAAATATACTTGGCAATAAAGCTGATTCTGATTCTGATTCTGATTCTGATTCTGATTCCTAATAAAAGCTTTGAAAGCCTCCCACTTTACACATGCTGATGTTTGTGTAGTATTGATGTCAAAGAACTCGTCTATCTGTTTTTCTATATACTTGACAAATTCCTCATCCTGAAGCCATTTATGCTGAAATTGCCATCTACCTGATTCCTTTGTCAATTTTTTATCTACATATATTAGACAACAGGGTGCATGATCAGAGATCACGATGTTATCATAAAAGCAGTTTTGAATCTTGGACCTTAATTCTGTGGAAATCAAAAAATAATCAATATGTGAGAATGTCTTGTAGGTACTGGAATAACAAGAATAGGCTTTAACTTGTGGTTTCATTTCTCTCCATATATCTAACAATCTCAATTCTTTCATAAAATGATTAATAGTCATCCTACATCCAATGTGCGTACAATCCAGTCCTGTTGATCTATCCACACCTGGATTCAATGTACAATTAAAATCCCCTGCTATTATATGTTGCCCTGTAAGTGATGATAAGATGAGAAATAAATTAGCAAAGAACTTCTGATCATCTATATTGGGACCATATAAGTTCACAAGATTTATATTTTCTAATAGCAAAGAACCTTGAATGATTACATATCTTCCAAATTTGTCTCCAATTACATTTTTCACTTGAAAAGGAACTGATTTATGTATGAGAGTCATAACTCCCCTGGCTCGGGATGAAAATGAAGAGGTGAATACACTTCCCTGCCATCTACTCCTAATTCTTTTAACATCCTCCTCTATCAGATGAGTTTCTTGTAAAAACACAATTCTTGAACCCATGTCCTTTATTTTATTCATAACTTGTTTAAGTTTTTTTAAATTTTGTAGACCTCTGCAATTCCATGAAGTTAAATTAAGATTAACACTTTGGTCCATGATCAATAGAGAGTTTGGGATTACCTTGCAGTGTAAACATGCTCATACAGAGAAGCAAAAACATGAGTGGTTGAACATTCATCCTACAAACTACACACAAACAAATTTCCCCATCCCACACTTGTGGCAAACCCCCCAAAATCAAAAGAAAAATTCTGTCTCCCGATATAGCCATCGACCGTTCCACACCCACGGGGAACAGCCTAAGCCACTCCTTCTTCATCCTCCCAATCACCCTAACTCTACTGCTTTTAATGACGTAACATTAACTCTCCTCTGTAGTTTTCCAACTTAACTCCAAAATTTTTAACAACTTTGTACATCATAGTTTTTTTTTTTGTTTGTTTGTTTTTGTTTTGTTTTTTTAATATATAATACAATCTATATTTTGTAAACTTACTATTTACTTCAAGTCAGTCAGATGCCTATGCAAATGCTTAATTATTCTACCTTATATTTTGTTCATGCTTAGCTCCCACCAGTCTCTTCTTCTTCTTTGATCTTCTTGATGAACTCCTGCGCCTCCTCTGGGGTCTTGAAGATGTGGGTTCTGCCCTCATACGTGGTCAGCAGTCTCGCAGGATAGATTACACCATGACGAATCCCAAGGTTGCGCAGCTCCTTACGTACAGGATCAAACTGCTTCCTCAATTGCTGGATTCCTGTGGCCAAATCTGGGTAGAACCGCACCTGCTGGTCCTGGTGTTTAATCTCTCCTTTAGCACGTGCAGCGTTGAAGATCTTCATCCTGTCTCTGTTGCTAAGAAACTTCATAATTAAGGTCCTCGGCGGTCCCTTATCTCTCCGTGGGCCAATACGATGTGCTTTTTCCAGAACCACTGCTGATTGCAACTCCTCGCTGCCCAGCACCTCCGGAATCCACTTTTCCAGAAAGGAACATACGTCCCGACCTTCTGATTCCTCTGGAAGACCCACCAGCCTCAAATTATTCTGTCTCGACCGAGATTCCAAATCCAAAATATTATCTTCCAGAGATTTATTTTTTTTTTCCAAAGTGCGCACCTTTAATTGAAGACGGGTGACGTCATCTTCAGCACTAGCGAGACGGAGCTCCATCTGCGCCGTTCGTTCTACACAGTCACCCAATTCCTTTCTTATTCCTTCCAACGCTGTCATAATCCCATCAAATCTAGAGGAAAAGTCCGCTCTCATTGAACTCATGGCAGCCATGCAGCGCATCTGCGCCATTCCCCGCAGATATCGCAGCGTTGCCAGCCTCCTCCGCCATATATGGAGTTTTGTTTACTGCGTCACAGACCTGAAAGTCCGTTAATTTGGACTGTTTCGGCGGCTCGCTTTTTCCTTTTCCTGGTTTTCCAGCCTTAGGCTTCGCCGACATATCTTCGCCCAAATGCTGGGATACGTTCTGTCCCAAATGAGAGAGTTATTTGCCGATTTTTTTTTTCCAGGAGCAGAGCAGAGCGAGACACGTCCGTCCTACGTGGCAGCCATAACCGGAAGTCCCAATTCTATTGATATTATTACTGATTTTTATGGCTTAGTTTGCAAGCAGTTTCATGAAATGGTCGGTCAGAAAGCAACTCATATCGGCTCGGATGTCGCCTGGGTTAACAAGGACAGAAGTTCCTGGCAGCGGAGGGCGAAGGACAGAGCTGTGTGGAGGAATCTGATCAGACCTAAATGAAACAGTCATTGTCGCCCCCGACAGACTGCTATGATGATGATTTTTTTTTTTTTTTAAATTACTTATTTTGTACCCGTAGGTAGATTTGTTTTGCAGTCTGGTGACAAGCCACAAGGTGCCGGTCGCTGCGTGCGCAAGCGCCCCGTATCCCTAACCTGCATGTTTTTTGGTATGTGGGAGGAAGCTGGAGAAATCCCGGAGTAAACCCACGCAACACGGGGAGAACATGCAAACTCCACACAGATCACTGTTGGTCGGGGGCAGGGATCGAACCCACGATCTCACGATCCCCGCGATCCCCCGGCCGAGGGTAAACTGTGCTGCCACAGTGCTAAATCACTGCGCCACCGTGCAGCCCTACATGATGATGATGATGTTGTTAGTATTTAAACATTAAAGCGAGCTGTGCAGTCTGTTATGTATGAGGAAAGGAGTCGGAGTCTCTAATGGTGCAGGGAACCAACAGCCAACCACCTTTATTATTATGGACAACAGAACTATATACAGTGGGCCGTGCCCACCTGACGTCACGCCAGGGGCAGGTACGGCAACCCCCAATAGGCCACACACTCATGCCACACTCACTACACTACAATTCCCCTCCCCCTTACAAAAATGCAAAACCACACACACAATCAAGACCCTCCCCAATTTAGGACCCGAATCATGCACTAAGGAACAACAGAGAATAATGAACTGTAGGAAACTGACCTATCATCATCCACACAAAAATAACTAAAATCAGCATTTTTCTACTGAATGCACAAAATAATCCCTGACTAATATCCAATCATATTCACATGCACACCAGCACTACATACATATATACATCAGAATATTCAAGTCACACCTATGTCCACTGGCAGCCAGAGGTAAAACAGGCCCGGGGGCCCAGGGCAGCCCCAAAGCATGTTCGGCCCTGGCTGCTGAAGTTAAGACTGGCTCAGAGGCCCCGGGCAGCCCCACGTCATGTGCGTCCCTGGTCGCCATCTGCCTCCAGGATTAAAAATGACCTCTCTTGCAATAATGTTTCTCTTCACCTCTGACTGCCTCACTCCTCGGGACCCGCCGTGCTGCTGTCCAGCACACCGTCTCTCCGTGCTTGTCAGTCCGCTCCCGACTGCTTTCAACACCACCGTTGTGGCTCCAAACACTCCGGCCCCCTTTGGCCGAACTCCGGGGAGACCCGAAGCCCGCTTGTCGGTGCCATTCGCCACCTCAGGCGCCTCTCCGTACCACCCAGCACCCTTGTCCAGGGCGCGTTGAGCTCTAGCACTGAGACCCTGCCCAACCTCTACGGTTCCCAGCGCCTCCTCTCTGTCATCTGAGGTGCTCGCTGTTGCTGCGCCCGTGCACAGCTGCTGTTGCTCACTCCCGGGGTTCACAGCATCACTCTCGTTGGCATCACTCTCCAACCCAGGCATTTCGCTGCTGCTCTCAGCAAGCCTCGTCCCAGGCACTCCGCTGCGTCGTCTCCATGCCCGGCTGTCGCTGCTCTCTCCCGGGGTCCTCAGCCTGCATGCTCCCACGCTCTTGCTGCCCAGGCTCCAGCTGCGGGGAAGACTCCTGCCACTGCTCTCCTTCTCCGCTGTTGTCGCACACCGCACCGTCAAACTCACCAGCGCTACGGTCCTGTAGTGTGCTGCGCTCCTTGGCTGGCCCGCCGTCTGCAGTGACCGAGAACTCCACCACTCGCGGCCCCGGTCCCACCTCGATGCCTATCTGGTAGCCTGGAACTTGTTTTTGGCATGCAGTTAGCTTTGTGGCTAACTTGCCCATAGACAATGAGTGGGCTGTTAGCTTCTCCGAGCTAACTAGCCTTGCTCCCTTTGGTACCAACACTCCCACCACCCACAGCTTCGTGGTCCTCGTCTGCTCGGCGTAGTATTCGGCCAGCCACTCGACAGCATCCTCATAACACTACGTTTCATTCAATGTACCAAGAATTCTTCGGCCTTCTGCGCCGAGATGGTGGGCCAGAAGTGCTCGTCTTCATCTCCCGTCGAGTCTACTTAGGCCCAGCGCCCCGATGTAATCCTCAAACATGAGATGAGATGAGACATACTTTATTTCGAACAAAAAAGCAAAAAACTAAATAAATGACAAGTGCAATGAAAGTGCCCGTGTACAGTGCTCGAAGGGGAGAAGGAAGAAGTTAACTTATTTACTCCAACTCCTTTTTTTCCTAAATACAACCCATGTGAAATATATACATATTACCTCAATTTAAGAACCTCAAGTAGACAATTAACTATATTTTATACATATCAACATTGACACCCATCCATCCCTACATACATACAGTCCAAATAGCTATACTCAGCCCCAAACAACACAGATATACACAGTACTGTCCCACCTACCATACCATAGTGTCCCAGAGTGAGCTTAATGCATTGTACATATTAATACTACACCTCTAACATATATTCTTTTAGCAAATAATGTTTAGACCTCTTTTTGAATTGATTTCTGTTTGTACATAGTTTTAATTCCAGCTCCAGACTGTTCAACAAATCCACCCCACAGACAGATATGGACATATTTTTCTTAGTTGTTCGTACTTTAGGTTTTGTAAAGTTTAAATCTCCTCTCAAATTATAATCATTGTCTCTTTTTTTGAATATTTTTTGTATATTAGTTGGGAGTTGATCATTAATTGCCCTGTACATTACTCGTGCTGTCTTAAATTTAACTAAATCCATGAACTTAATGGCATGTGACTTTAAAAACAACGAGCTGGTATGGTCTCTATATCCTACAGCCGTGGACAAAATTGTTGGTACCCCTCTGGTACCCCCTGGTACCCCTTAATGAAAGAAAAACCCACAATGGTCACAGAAATAACTTGAATCTGACAAAAGTAGTAATAAATAAAAATTCTATGAAAATTAACCAATGAAAATCAGACAATGCTTTTGAATTGTGGTTCAACAGAATTACTCTAAAAAACAAACTCATGAAACAGGCCTGGACAAAAATGATGGTACCCCTAGAAAAGATTGAAAATAATGTGACCATAGGAACATGTTCAACCAAGATGTGTCCTCTAATTAACATCACAGGTGTCTACAAACTTGCAATCAGTCAGTCAGCCTATTTAAAGGGTGACAAGTAGTCACTGTGCTGTTTGTTGACATGATGTATACCACACTAAACATGGACCAGAAGAAGCAAAGGAGAGAGTTGCCTCAGGAGATTAGAAGGAAAATTATAGACAAGCATGTTAAAGGTAAAGGCTATAAGACCATCTCCAAGCAGCTTGATGTTCCTGTGACTACAGTTGCACATATTATTCAGAAATTTATGATCCACGGGACTGTAGCCAACCTCCCTGGACGTGGCCGCAGGAGGAGATGGATAATACGAATGGTAACAAAAGAGCCCAGAACAACCTCTAAACACATTCATGGTGAACTCCAAGGTCAAGGTACATCAGTGTCAGATCGCACCATCCATTATTGTTTGAGCCAAAGTGGACTTCATGGGAGACGACCAAGGAGGACACCACTGTTGAAAACAAATCATAAAAAAGCCAGACTGGAATTTGCCAGACTGCATGTTGACAAGCCACAAAGCTTCTGGGAGAATGTCCTATGGACAGACGAGACAAAACTGGAACTTTTTAGCAAGGTACATCAGCTCTATGTTCACAGACGCAAAAATGAAGCATACCAAGAAAAGAACACTGTCCCTACTGTGAAACATGGAGGAGGTTCTGTTATGTTGTGGGGCTGCTTTGCTGCATCTGGCACAGGGTGTCTTGAATCTGTGTGGGGTACAATGAAATCTCAAGACTATCAAGGTATTCTAGAGAGAAATGTGCTGCTCAGTGTCAGACAGCTTGGTCTCAGTTGCAGGTCATGGGTCTTGCAACAGGCTAATGACCCAAAACACACAGCTAAAAACACCCAAGAATGGCTAAGAGCGAAACATTAGACTATTTTAAAGCGGCCTTCTTTGAGCCCTGATCTAAATCCTATTGAACATCTGTGGAAGGAGCTGAAACATGCCGTCTGGAGAAGGCACCCTTCAAACCTGAGACAACTGGAGCAGTTTGCTCATGAGGAGTGGGCCAAAATACCTGCTGAGAGGTGCAGAAGTCTCACTGACAGTTACAGAAATCGTTTGATTGCAGTGATTGCCTCAAAAGGTTGTGCACCAAAATATTAAGTTAAGGGTACCATCATTTTTGTCCAGGCCTGTTTCATGAGTTTGTTTTTTTTAAATAATTCTGTTGAACCACAATTCAAAAGCACTGTCTGATTTTCATTGGTTAATTTTCATAGAAATTTTATTTATTACCACTTTTGTCAGATTCAAGTTATTTCTGTGACCATTGTGGATTTTTTTCTTTCATTAACAGAGGGGTACCAACAATTTTGTCCACGTGTGTAAATGAATGAGATAAAATAAAACAGAAAGCACAGATAAATGAAAGTTCACCACTTACCAGAAGCTGAAATCAGTCACTTTTTCTCTGTGCCTAAGAAAACTAAATGCATTTAATGCGGACATTAAATGTGAGCCTCTTGCTCTAAAAATACTCATGTATCATGTTCCTGGGGCACGGGTTAGAGCCGTGCCCAGTTTGTCTGTCCAGTGATCATTTTGCTGTTTTTTTTTCTGTTATCTCTTAGTTTATTGTGATGTTTTTGAGCTCTGTTATATCTGTATTTTCTGTTTCCGGTTTTGTTTATTTTGACAGCGCTGTGCAGCTTCCGGCTGTTCGTTCCTTTGGTGCTGCGCAGCTGCTGCCCATTGATTACTCATGAGCTACACCTGTCTGTGATTATGTGTGAGTATTTAAGGAACACAACAACTTCAGCTGTTGCTGTGTCCTACTACTCTCTTCCTGCAGTTGCCTGCCGTGACCTATTTTCATGGTTTAGGTTCTGCTGTTGAGGTAAGTTGGTGTGCTCCGTCTTGGTGCCTTTTTCCTCTGTTTTTTCTCAGCCGTCGAGCCCATTGCTCTCGGGGTCCTCTGGCTGAGCTTTTTCTCTTGCTCAGGCGTTCCCTGTGTTTGGCACCACTGATGTTGAGCCCCACTTGCCTCCAGCATTTGTGTATTCCCATTTCATTTATTGTGTTTGTATTATTCGTTTTGGTGTGTGTGCTGCTGCCTATTTAAGGAGGCTGCACCATTGTTTGGTGTAGCCTCCTACATTTAACTCACTCACAAGCCGTTTTCCTTCATGTAGTGCTCAGTCCTTTGCTGCATGTATTACTGGTAATTTGCAGGTGGGCTGGCAATTATGTTCACCTTAGTTTGGCTATTTTGCTGCCTGTTCCTTTATGTTTGCCCCAGGCCAGCTGGCGATTATTCTTGCCTTAGCTTAAACTATTTTTTGCCAGCCTACAATCCCTTTCCACAAGCATTGTGTATGTCTTTATGTTTTGTTAATAAATGTGCAAACCTACAGTGAGCGTTTGGTGTCCTATTTTGCGCCCATTAACGGGCGCATTCATGACATCATGTTTAACCACAGAGGTACGAGCTGTTTGGGGCTACTCACTGCTGGGACAACAGGTGATCAAGGCTTGATATGAGAAGCCGCCACCGGGTTGCGTGTGAACTGGGGCAGGACAGGAAACCGACCCGTGGAGAAGACTGATGGCTGCGCCAACTAGGGTCAGTTTATTTGCGCTAAAATATCTATCCATATTAATGAAATGAGTAACGCGAGTAATGCATCTGATCAAATTTCAGTAACTGTAACGCCTTACTGAATTTTTAAACAGTAATTTTGTTACACAGCACGTTACTGGAAAAGTAGTGGTGTTACTCCCAACACTGGAAATAAAGCACATGCCTAGATCTGAACAGTTGCTATTTATCATCGATCATTTGGAGGGAGGTGCGAAGGCCCAGGTTAATTTCCACTCCTTTGCTGATAGAGATCCACCAGAAAAGATTTTTACTATCCTCATCGAAAATTATAGCTGCTCCCAGTCATACATGTCTGCCCAGTTACAGATTTACCAACGGGTGCAGAGAGAGGGAGAATCTTTAAGAGACTACTTTCATTCATTCAAGTCTTTGATGGATGTGGTAATTAGTAAGACGCCTGGTGGCCTTCACAACTCTGATTTGTTATTGCGTGATCAGTTTATTGAAAATGTGCTTGATGACATGTTGCAAAGAGAGTTGAAACGTGTTATTCAGGAACCTGGCATCTCCTTTTTTGACCTCCAGGCAGTGGCAATTAGGTGGGCAGAAGCAACCAGGCCGGGTGATAAAAATAGGTCCTGAGCCTTTTCTTGTGCTTCATATTCACAGGTGGTGGATAGTCGGGAGATAAGTGCAAATGTTGTTACAGTTAAACCCCAGTATGAGATTGCCAATATAAAGCCTTATTCATGCTGCATTTCCCCTCTAGTCCGCTTTGGTCCACGTACGCTTTGGACGAGCCCGGCACGCATGCAGCGCTGTTGATGCTCACTTTTTTCATCTACCCAGGCCAAGCGGTTGATGCATGTGCACAACCATCATTTGTAGTTTCACTCCCGCCCGATAGGTAGCGCCAAAGTGCTGACGTGCCAGGATTTTCACCAACGAAGAAATGTTGCTTGCTTTCTGCTGGTTGACTTCCCAGTTTTCACTCCTTCTCCACGAAGATGCTGCTGCTGCTGAAGTATTTATGTATGATTCATGTATGTTTATTCTTGTCTTCCGCTTCCTCGTTGTCTTCGTCTACTTTTTTTTTCCACAATATCTTTATTGAACCTTTTCTTTTTTTTTTTTAACAAACATGATACCAACAATCAAACACTAACACTAAAGTACTACAAAAAAAAAATGCACTAAAAACACCAACAACCACCAACAAAATCAAGTCTTCAACAATGCTCCTCTGTTTAGTCTAGACAATCCAATACATAAGTATACATATTATGTTCACCAGTTTGGAATTTACAAGGTCCACACACATCATTCACCTTCTTCTTCAAGAGTTATGTTTAAATTTTTTACATAATCAATAAAAGGTCTCCAATATTCTCAAACACAATTTCCTTTGATTTTAGTATATATGTTATTCTTTCTAATGGAAGGTTTGTTAACATCTGTCTTAACCACTGAGTCACATCTGGTCTATGAGTCTTTTTCCATAATAGTGCAATACATTTTTTGGCATTAAGCAAACTGAGGTCTATGAATGTTCTTTCACTTTTATTAAAATTATGCTTTTTCTGGGTACAGACCCAACAAAAACAGTTTAGGATTCAATATGATTTGTTTTGAGATTACTTTTTTCAATTGTTACCCTCACCTCTTCCCAAAACATTCTTATTAATCTACATTCCCATAAACAATGAAATAGGGTTCCTTTACTTTCCATGCATTTTGTGCATGTATCTGGTATATTTTTGTTATATCTATTTAACTCCTCCGGTGTAAAATACATCCGCATTAACCATTTGAAATGTATCAATTTAAGGCGTGCATTTATTGATTTGGTTTGAGCTTCTGTACAAGCCAATTCCCATTGTTCCTCTGAAATTTCAATTTGCAGATCTTCTTTCCAGTAGTTTAATCTTTTCAGTGAATTTTCACTTGAAGATAGTGTCAATGAGTTATAAAACTCTGAAATAATACCCTTTCTTTTACTATCTTTCATCATCATTTTTTCCAAGGATGAATAAATAGGTCGAGTGAGAGCTTTATTTTGATTTGATCGAATAAAGTTCTAAGTTGAAGATATTTAAAAAAATGTGTTCTATTGAGATTAAATTTGATCCTCAGCTCTTCAAAAGACATTATGTTGTCTGCACATGGCAAATATAAATCCTGAATCTTTTGTATCCCTTTTAAATTCCATACTTTAAATACAGCGTCCGCTCTCCCTGGTTTAAAATATTGATTACCCCATATTGGACTAAATTGTGACAATAACTGTGGTTCTTTTAAATAGTTTTTAGCTTCACACCATATTTTTGATCATATGCTTTACAAATGGATTTTTAACTTGTTTTTGTAATTTTTTTGCCGAATCTGAGTATATGAATATGGGAAGAGGTAAAGGTAAATTGTATGATTCCATTTCAGTCCAGTGAGGGAGATCATTTGATGAAAAATAATATGTCATAGACCTCAGTTGTGCCGACCAATAATACAACATAATATTTGGACATTTCAGACCTCCACTATCAAATGGGTAAATATAATAAAGACAAACGTAATCTAGCCCTCCTGTTGGTCCATATAAATTCCACTAACTTTTTTTTTATTCTTGAGAATAGATCTAAGGTGGTGATAGGAATGTATTGAAATAAATAAAGTATTTTAGGTAAAATATTACTTTAAGTATATTGATTCTCCCGATCATCGACATTGGTAGTGACAATCCATCTCTGAGTTAACTCACTGATATCTGACATTAAGGCTTCATAGTTGACACTGGCGACTGATTCTAGCTTAGGCATAATTTGGATTCCTAAATATTTAAACTGATTTACAACATTGAATTGATTTACCTCAGGGCTGGGTATTTCTCTGGGGTCTCATTTAGCATTAATATTGAAGATTAGTTTTATTTATTTTATATCCTGATATTTCCCCAAAATTCTTTATTAAATTCAACAAGGTTGGAATTGATTTTTTTAGATTCGACATAACAAAATTATGTCATCGGCGTACAGGGAGATTTTATGTTCTGTTGGTCCAACTTTAATTCCATATATTTGTGAATGTAAACGTATCGCTATCGCTAAAGGTTCAATTGCCATAGTAAACAGTAAAGGTGAAAGTGGACAGCCTTGTCGACATCCTCTATTGATTTTTATTGGTTTTGAAATATTGTTATTTGTTAGGATTTCTGCTGTAGCATATTGTATATTATTTGAACCCATTTTATGAAATTATTTCCAAGTCCAAACCTTTAGTAGTACTTCAAAAAGAAAGGGCCATTCAACTCTATCAAAGGCCTTTTCGGCGTCCAATGATAGGAGAGCTGTATCCGGTGCTTCTTATTAAAATAAATAATATTAAATAGTCTTCTTACATTATGGAAGCCTTGTCTACCCTTTATAAAGCCATTCTGATCTCGATTAATAATATTTGGTAAAATTTCTTGTATTCGTCTTGCTAAAATTTTACAGATTATCTTAAGGTCGGCGTTTAATAGGCTTATTGGTCTCATATTTTCACATTTATTAGAGGGCTTACCTGGTTTTGGCAGCAGTATAATTAAGGCATTATTTATGTATGATGGTAAATTATTATTTTGAAATGCTTCTAAAACCATTTCCAAAAAAGGTTTTATTAATTTATTCTTAAATTTTTTATAAAGGTCAACTGGAAGACATCTGGTCCTGCACTTTTTCCTGATTTCATAGTATCAGATGGCTAGCCCAACTTCTTCTTGACTAATTTTAGACTCCAATATCTCCCTGTTTTCATTTGGAATACACGGTATAGATAGTTCGTTCAAAAAACCCATTTAGTTTTGTTAAATCAGGTTCATTTTTGGTATCATATAATTTTTCATAGTATCTCTAAAGGCTCTATTAATTTCTAAAGGATCTATAACTACCTGTCCATTACTTATAATACTGGTAATTGGTGTTTTAATTTCCAATTGTTTAATCTGCCATGCTAATAATTTTCCTGATTTTTCACCTTGTTCATAAAAAGATTGTTTCAATCTTAGAAGACTCGAGGCAGCTCTATTCGCTGATTTTTTGTCGTATTCAGCTCTCAAAATCAGTAATTCATTCTCCAACCTTGGGTCACTTCCTGCATACACTTTTTCCTGAAGATTTTTTATTTTATGTTCCAATTTAGCTCTCTCCTCTCGAGTCTTCTTAGATTTTGATCCTGTATAACTAATAATATGTCCCCTAATAAAAGCTTTGAAAGCCTCCCACTTTACACATGCTGATGTTTGTGTAGTATTGATGTCAAAGAACTCGTCTATCTGTTTTTCTATATACTTGACAAATTCCTCATCCTGAAGCCATTTATGCTGAAATTGCCATCTACCTGATTCCTTTATCAATTTTTTATCTACATATATTAGACAACAGGGTGCATGATCAGAGATCACGATGTTATCATAAAAGCAGTTTTGAATCTTGGACCTTAATTCTGTGGAAATCAAAAAATAATCAATACGTGAGAATGTCTTGTAGGTACTGGAATAACAAGAATAGGCTTTAACTTGTGGTTTCATTTCTCTCCATATATCTAACAATCTCAATTCTTTCATAAAATGATTAATAGTCATCCTACATCCAATGTGCGTACAATCCAGTCCTGTTGATCTATCCACACCTGGATTCAATGTACAATTAAAATCCCCTGCTATTATATGTTGCCCTGTAAGTGATGATAAGATGAGAAATAAATTAGCAAAGAACTTCTGGTCATCTATATTGGGACCATATAAGTTCACAAGATTTATATTTTCTAATAGCAAAGAACCTTGAATGATTACATATCTTCCAAATTTGTCTCCAATTACATTTTTCACTTGAAAAGGAACTGATTTATGTATGAGAGTCATAACTCCCCTGGCTCGGGATGAAAATGAAGAGGTGAATACACTTCCCTGCCATCTACTCCTAATTCTTTTAACATCCTCCTCTATCAGATGAGTTTCTTGTAAAAACACAATTCTTGAACCCATGTCCTTTATTTTATTCATAACTTGTTTAAGTTTTTTTAAATTTTGTAGACCTCTGCAATTCCATGAAGTTAAATTAAGATTAACACTTTGGTCCATGATCAATAGAGAGTTTGGGATTACCTTGCAGTGTAAACATGCTCATACAGAGAAGCAAAAACATGAGTGGTTGAACATTCATCCTACAAACTACACACAAACAAATTCCCCCTTCCCACACTTGTGGCAAACCCCCCAAAATCAAAAGAAAAATTCTGTCTCCCGATATAGCCATCGACTGTTCCACACCCACGGGGAACAGCCTAAGCCACTCCTTCTTCATCCTCCCAATCACCCTAACTCTACTGCTTTTAATGACGTAACATTAACTCTCCTCTGTAGTTTTCCAACTTAACTCCAAAATTTTTAACAACTTTGTACATCATAGTTTTGTTTTTTTTTTGTTTGTTTTGTTTTTGTTTTGTTTTTTTTAATATATAATACAATCTATATTTTGTAAACTTACTATTTACTTCAAGTCAGTCAGATGCCTGTGCAAATGCTTAGTTATTCTACCTTATATTTTGTTCATGCTTAGCTCCCACCAGTCTCTTCTTCTTCTTTGATCTTCTTGATGAACTCCTGCGCCTCCTCTGGGGTCTTGAAGATGTGGGTTCTGCCCTCATACGTGGTCAGCAGTCTCGCAGGATAGATTACACCATGACGAATCCCAAGGTTGCGCAGCTCCTTACGTACGGGATCAAACTGCTTCCTCAATTGCTGGATTCCTGTGGCCAAATCTGGGTAGAACCGCACCTGCTGGTCCTGGTGTTTAATCTCTCCTTTAGCACGTGCAGCGTTGAAGATCTTCATCCTGTCTCTGTTGCTTAGAAACTTCATAATTAAGGTCCTCGGCGGTCCCTTATCTCTCCGTGGGCCAATACGATGTGCTTTTTCCAGAACCACTGCTGACTGCAACTCCTCGCTGCCCAGCACCTCCGGAATCCACTTTTCCAGAAAGGAACATACGTCCCGACCTTCTGATTCCTCTGGAAGACCCACCAGCCTCAAGTTATTCTGTCTCGACCGAGATTCCAAATCCAAAATATTATCTTCCAGAGATTTATTTTTTTTTTCCAAAGTGCGCACCTTTAATTGAAGACGGGTGACGTCATCTTCAGCACTAGCGAGACGGAGCTCCATCTGCGCCGTTCGTTCTACACAGTCACCCAATTCCTTTCTTATTCCTTCCAGCGCTGTCATAATCCCATCAAATCTAGAGGAAAAGTCCGCTCTCATTGAACTCATGGCAGCCATCAGCGCATCTGCGCCATTCCCCGCAAAAATCGCACCGCCGCCAGCCTCCTCCGCCATATATGGAGCCTTGTTTGCTGCGTCACAGACCTGAAAGTCCGTTAATTTGGACTGTTTCGGCGGCTCGCTTTTTCCTTTTCCTGGTTTTCCAGCCTTAGGCTTCGCCGACATATCCTCGCCCAAATGCTGGGATACGTTCTGTCCCAAATGAGAGAGTTATTTGCCGATTTTTTTTTTTCCAGGAGCAGAGCAGAGCGAGACACGTCCGTCCTACGTGGCAGCCATAACCGGAAGCAGTCTTCGTCTACTTTGTCTTGGTATGTTGTGCCGATACTGCCACCTCATGAATGGGACGTTCAGTCTTGTGCATGCGCTTTTCAATGCGTTCAGGTCCAGGGCAGGTGGCGCAGTCACAAAATTTGGGCTTCATGCGGTCGTCCGTGGTCGAGCACTGTGGACACTAGCGGAGTGGAGACAATGACATAAATTTCGTCACACGAAGTTTCCGATTACACGTACACAGACAGCAGAGGTGCAGCATGAATCCAGCTTAAAGGAGTGTCTCCGCAAACAGCAACTTCAATTAGACACCATTATGAAGCATATACTGACCCACCTAGTGCAGACTATGCAAGATAATGTTGCTTCCACTTCCACTAAACAATTTTGTTTCCAAGCTGATGGTAAGCTAATTTGTAACCGTTGTAATAAAGCCAGTCATATTGCTAGATTCTGTCGTGGGGGGGGGGGGGCTGTCCCGTAGATACTGGGTCAGTGGTCACCACCATCAAGGAGAGGTTTTTTTTGAAAAACATTCTAGGTCACAGGGATTGGGTCAGCTATTTGCGCTACTTATTTGCGTGGTTTTGAATTGAATCAAGTCAGGAAGTTTTAAGGCTTGTGTTTTTAAGAAAAGTCCATTAGTGTGACCTCTGTGTCCTGTGTCATTTATGAATCTAATGGCCCCTTTTTGCATTATAATAATGGTTGGATATTGCTGCTAAAATAGCTAAAGTCTGGTAAGATGATTGAGGTGTGAAATGCTGTGCTTTGGCTGATTAATAGCTAAATCTTTAGCACCTAGCAGTCATAGTGTTTTTTTTTAAACATTTCATTTTAGATGGAACACTTTGATGCTAATGTCTGTCTTAGTCTTCTCCATTTTATTTCAGGCTTAGACCAAAATAAAATAAAGGAGAAAGAACAAACATATTTACTGGCAATCTGTTTTTGTGAAACATAGTACATATTTTTCGTGCAAACCTCAGTACCATTTTGGTGTAAACAGGAATCAACAATCTCCCACAATAGAGAGAAATAAAAAATAGTTGATAAAAAATTTTGTGGAATGACTTTGGCATGACTTGCTTAACTTACTGTATAGCAGGGATTTGATTTGAGTTGCTGGAGACTGGAAGGTAAAAACTTAAGAACTTTTAACAGACTTACTAACACTGCCTTAAAGCAACAGCAGTTTGTTGAAGAAGAGCTAAAGTGGCTAATTTCACAATGGAGACGAAGCCAGGTATTATTTCAAGGTCTGATTGGTTTTGAAAAGTTTGTTGAATTGAAGAACAAAATGAGCAAGTAAAATGAATATACCTTATTTCACATATTACAGTATATGAGATGAAGGCATAATTCTCTTGGCTTCTTTGTGAAAAACTGGAAAGATCACTAGGGACATGTCACTGTGAAGGAGACACTGTTATGTATGAGGAATGAGAGGCTGTAGGCTTGTCTGTCATGCAGCAAATCAACCTTTATTATAGAGAACAGAACTATTTATGTACAAGGGCTACGCCCGCCTGACGTCACACGAGGGGCGGGTACAGCAGCACACACACACACCACACTCACTACACCATAATTCCCCTCCCCTTTACAAAAGTGCAAACCACACACACAATTGAGACCCTCTCCAATTTAGGACCCGAATCATGCACTAAGGAACAAGGAATCATGAACTGTAGGACAAAGACCTATCACATTCACGCAAAACTAACTCAATTGGACCATGTCTCTAAAAATAAGTAAAATAATCCCAAATCATACATACTCATATGCACACCAGCAGAGTATATTTTTTTGTTTGTTTTGTTTTTTTTTGTTACTTATTTGTACCCGTAGGTAGACTTGGTTTGCAGTCTGGTGACAAGCCACCGGCTGCTGGTCGCTGCGTGCGCGAGCGCCCTAAACCTACATGTTTTTGGTGTGCGGGAGGAAACCGGAGAAATCCCGGAGTAAACCCGCGCAACACGGGGAGAACATGCAAACTCCACACAGCTCACTGTTGGTCGGGGGCTGGGATCGAACCCACGATCTCATGATCCCCGCGGTACCCCGGCCGAGGGTAAAACTGTGCTGCCACAGTGCTAAACCACTGCGCCACCGTGCAGCCGTATATGCATATACATATTTACATCAAGGGTATTTAAGTCACACCTATGTCCACCGGCAGTCAGAGGTAATACTGGCCTGGAGAACCAGGGCAGCCCAAAATCATGCATGCCCTTGGCCGCCAAAGATAAGACCGGCTCGGCGGTCCCGGGCAGCCCCACGGCATGAATGCCCCTGGCCGCCGTCTACCTCCAGGTACAAAACCAACCTCTCCTGCAAAAATGTCACTCTTCACCACCAACTGCCTCACTTCTCGGGACCAACAGTGCTGCTGTCCAGCACGCCGTCCCTCCATGCTCATCGGTCCTCTCCCGACCGCTTTCAACACCGCCGTCGTGGTCCCAAACACTCCGGCCCCCTGTGGCCGAACTCCGGGGAGACCCGAAGCCTGTTCGTCAGTGCTGCTCGCTGCCTTGGGTGCCTCGCCGTAACACCCAGCAGGCTCATCCAGGGTGCTCCGCTTTGCTGCCTCTGTGTCTGACTGCTGTTGCTCTCCCTTGGGCTCTCAGCGTCACTCTCGTTGGTGTCACTCTCGTTGGTGTCACTCTCTGACCCAGACGTTTCGTCGCTGCTCTCGGTACCCTCGTTCCAGGCACTCCACTGCATCATCTCCATGCCCGGCTGTCGCTGTTCGTCCCCGGGGCTCTCAGTCTCCATGGTTTCGCTCACTCACTGCCTAGTCTCCAGCTGCAGGGATGACTCCTGCTACTCTCCCTCTCCGCTGTCGTTGCACACCGTGCCATCCAACTCAACAGCGCTATGGCCCTGTACCGTGCTGAGCTCCTTGACTGGCCCGCCGTCTTCAGTGACCAGGGACTCCTCCACTCGTGGTCCTGGTCCTACCTCGAAGTCTAGCTGGTAGCTTGGTTTTGGCACAAAGTTAGCTTAGCGGCTAACCTATCCATAGGCACCGAATGGGCCATTAGCTTCCCCAAGCTAACTAGCTTAGCCGTTCCTGGCGCCAACAGCTCCATTACCCACAGCTTCCTGATCCTCATCTGCTCATCGAAGTACTCGGCCAGCCACTCGACAGCATCCTCATTGTACTCTGTTTCACCCAACGTACTGAGAATTCTTTGGCCTTCTGCACCGAGATGGTGGGCCAGAAGTGCTCGCCATCGTCTCCCGTCGAGTCTACTTAAGTCCAGCGCCCCGAAGTAATCCTCAAACATGGACCTCCACTGCGGCCACAGGATCACCGGCTCTCCCGTGTACTCTAGAAATGGTGATAGTGGTGGAGGTATCCCATACGCTCCCATAATTTTTCTCCTCGTCGCCAAATATTATGTTATGAGGAATGAGAGGCTGGAGGCTCGTCTGTCATGCAGCAAATCAACCTTTATTATAGAGAACAGTAATATATATATATATATATACACATACATACAAACATACATATATATACATACATACATACAGTGGGGCAAAAAAGTATTTAGTCAGCCACCAATTGTGCAAGTTCTCCCACTTAAAAGATGAGAGGTCTCCAATTTTCATAATAGGTATACCTCAACTATGAGAGACAAAATGAGAAAAAAAAAATCCAGAAAATTACATTGAAGGATTTTTAGTGAATCAATTGGTAAATTCCTCGGTAAAATAAGTATTTGGTCACCTACAAACAAGCAAGATTTCTGGCTCTCACAGACCTGTAACTTCTTCTTTAAGAGGCTCCTCTGTCCTCCACTCGTTACCTGTATTAATGGCACGTGTTAGAACTCGTTATCAGTATAAAAGACACCTGTCCACAACATCAAACAGTCAGACTCCAAACTCCACTATGGCCAAGACCAAAGAGCTGTCAAAGGACACCAGAAGCAAAATTGTAGACCTGCACCAGGCTGGGAAGACTGAATCTGCAATAGGTAAGCAGTTTGGTGTGAAGAAATCAACTGTGGGAGCAATTATTAGAAAATGGAAGACATACAAGACCACTGATAATCTCCCTCGATCTGGGGCTCCACGCAAGATCTCACCCCGTGGGGTCAAAATGATCACGAGAACGGTGAGCAAAAATTCCAGAACCACACAGGGGGACCTAGTGAATGACCTGCAGAGAGCTGGGACCAAAGTAACAAAGGCTACCATTAGTAACACACTACGCCGCCAGGGACTCAAATCCTGCAGTGCCTGACGTGTCCCCCTGCTTAAGCCAGTACATGTCCAGGCCCGTCTGAAGTTTGCTAGAGAGCATTTGGATGATCCAGAAGAGGATTGGGAGAATGTCATATGGTCAGATGAAACCAAAATAGAACTTTTTGGTAAAAACTCAACTTGTTGTGTTTGGAGAAGAAAGACTGCGGAGTTGCATCCAAAGAACACCATACCTACTGTGAAGCATGGGAGTGGAAGCATCATGCTTTGGGGCTGTTTTTCTGCAAAGGGACCAGGATGACTGATCTGTGTAAAGGAAAGAATGAATGGGGCCATGTATCGTGAGATTTTGAGTGAAAACCTCCTTCTATCAGCAAGGGCATTGAAGATGAAACGTGGCTGGGTCTTTCAGCATGACAATGATCCCAAACACACCGCCCGGGCAACGAAGGAGTGGCTTTGTAAGAAGCATTTCAAGGTCCTGGAGTGGCCTAGCCAGTCTCCAGATCTCAACCCCATAGAAAATCTTTGGAGGGAGTTGAAAGTCCATGTTGCCCAGCGACAGCCCCAAAACATCACTGCTCTAGAGGAGATCTGCTTGGAGGAATGGGCCAAAATACCAGCAACAGTGTGTGAAAACCTTGTGAAGACTTACAGAAAACGTTTGACCTCTGTCATTGCCAACAAAGGGTATATAACAAAGTATTGAGATGAACTTTTGTTATTGACCAAATACTTATTTTACCGAGGAATTTACCAATTAATTCATTAAAAATCCTTCAATGTGATTTTCTGGATTTTTTTTTCTCATTTTGTCTCTCATAGTTGAGGTATACCTATGATGAAAATTGGAGACCTCTCTCATCTTTAAGTGGGAGAACTTGCACAATTGGTGGCTGACTAAATACTTTTTTGCCCCACTGTACATACATACATACATACATACACGTGTATGTATATATATATATACAGTATATCCATCCATCCATCCATCCATCTTCTACCGCTTTTCCGGAGGTCCGGGTCGCGGAGGCAGCAGTTCAAGCAGAGAAGCCCAGACTTCCCTCTCCCCAGCCACCTGCTCCAGCTCTTCAGAGGGGATACCAAGGCGTTCCCAGACTAGCTGGGAGACATAGTCTCTCCACCGAGTCCTGGGTCTGCCCCGGGGTCTCCTCCCAGTGGGACGTGCCTGAAACACCTCAAGTGGGAGGCGTCCAGGAGGCATCCTAATCAGATGCCCATACCACCTCAACTGACTCCTTTCAATGTGGAGGAGCAGCGGTTCTACTCTGAGCCTCTCCCGGATGACTGAGCTCCTCACCCTATCTCTGAGGGTGAGTCCAGCAATCCTACGGAGAAAGCTCATTTCAGCCGCTTGTATCCGCGATCTCGTTCTTTCGGTCATTACCCAAAGCTCGTGACCATAGGTGAGAGTAGGAACGTAGATTGACTGGTAAATCGACAGCTTTGCCTTAGAACTAAGCTCCCTCTTCACCACAACAGACCGGTACAACGTCCGCATCACTGCAGATGCTGCTCCAATCCGTCTGTCGATCTCTCGCTCCATTTTCCCCTCACTCGTGAACAAGACCCCAAGATACTTAAACTCCTCCACTTGGGGCAGGAGCCTGTCCCCAACCCGGAGAGGACAATCCACCTTTTTCCGGCTGAGGACCATGGACTCGGACTTGGAGGTGCTGATTCTCATCCCAGCCGCTTCACACTCAGCGGCAAACCGTCCCAGCAAGAGCTGTAGGTCATTGCTGGATGAAGCCAACAGGACAACATCATCTGCAAACAACAGAGATGAGATCCTGTGGTCACCAAGCATGACACCCTCCATTCCCTGGCTGCGCCTAGAAATCCTGTCCATAAAAATTATGAACAGGACCGGTGACAAAGGGCAGCCCTGGCGGAGTCCAACTCTCACTGGGAATGACTCCGACCGAGTGTTGGCAATGCGAACTAAACTCTCACAACGGTCGTACAGAGACCGAATAGCTCGTAACAACAAGCCCGATACCCCATACTCCCGAAGCACCCCCCACAAAAATCCACGAGGGACGCGGTCAAATGCCTTCTCCAAGTCCACAAAACACATGTAAACTGGTTGGGCAAACTCCCACGAACCCTCAAGAATTCTCGAGAGGGTAAAGAGCTGGTCCGATGTGCCACGGCCAGGACGAAAACCACATTGCTCCTCCTGAATCCGAGGTTCGACCAACGGCCGGACTCTCCTCTCCAGTACCTTGGCATAGACCTTCCCAGGGAGGCTGAGGAGTGTGATCCCTCTAAAGTTGGAGCACACCCTCCGGTCCCCTTTTTTGAAGAGAGGAACCACCACCCCGGTTTGCCATGCCAAAGGCACTGCCCCCGACCTCCACGCAATGTTGCAGAGGCGTGTCAACCATGACAACCCAACAACATCCAGGGCCTTGAGGTACTCGGGGCGAATCTCGTCCACCCCCGGGGCCCGGCCACCAAGGAGATTTTTAACCACCTTGGCGACCTCAGCCCCTGTGATAGGCGAGTCATCCCCCTCGTCCCCAAACCCTGCTTCCTCTGTGGAAGGCGTATCAGTGGGATTGAGGAGATCCTCGAAGTATTCCTTCCACCGCCCGACGATATCCCCAGTTGAAGTCAACAGTGTCCCATCCGCACCATACACAGTGTGGACGGGGAGCTGCTTTCCCCTCCTGAGCCGCCGAACAGTTTGCCAGAATCTCTTTGAAGCCGACCGAAAGTCTTGTTCCATGGCCTCACCGAACTCCTCCCATACCCGGGTTTTTGCTTCAGCAACCACCCGAGCTGCACTCCGCTTGGCCTGCCGGTACACCTCAGCTGCTTCGGGAGTCCCACAAGCCAACCAAGCTTGATAGGACTCCTTCTTCAGCTTAATGGCCCCCCTCACCACTGGTGTCCACCACTTGGTTCGGGGGTTGCCACCACGAGATGCACCGACCACCTTGCGGCCGCAGCTCTGGGCCGCCGCTTCAACAACAGAGGTGGAGAACATGGCCCATTCAGACTCCATGTCTCCAGACTCCCTCGGAATGTGGTTGAAGTTCTTCCGGAGGTGGGAGTTGAAGACCTCCCGGACAGGGGCCTCAGCCAGACGCTCCCAGCACACCCTCACTATACGTTTGGGTCTACCAGGTCTGAATGGCTTCCTCCCCTGCCATCGGATCCAACTCACCACCAGGTGGTGATCAGTTGACAGCTCTGCACCTCTCTTTACTCGGGTGTCCAAGACATACGGTCGCAGGTCTGATGACACGATAACAAAATCGATCATCGACCTGCGGCCTAGGGTGTCCTGGTGCCAGGTGCACATATGGACACCCTTATGCTTGAACATGGTGTTCGTTATAGACAGACTGTGGTTAGCACAGAAGTCCAATAACTGAACACCACTCGGGTTCAGATCGGGCAGGCCGTTCCTCCCAATCACCCCCCTCCAGGTTTCACTGTCGTTGCCCACGTGCGCATTGAAGTCCCCCAGTAGGACAATGGAGTCTCCAGGAGGAGCACCCTCCAGCACCCCAGTCACAGACTCCAAAAAGGGTGGGTACTCTGAAACATCATTTGGTGCATAGGCACAAATGATGGTCAGGACCCGTTTCCCAACCCGAAGGCGCAGGGAAGCAACCCTTTCGTCCACCGGGGAAAACTCCAATATAGAGGCAGCAAGGTGGGGCGATACAAGAATACCTACCCCTGCTCGTCGCCTCTCGCCCGGGGCAACTCCAGAAAAGGCCAAGCTCCAGCCCCTCTCCAGGAGACTGGTTCCGGAACCGGAGCTGTGTGTTGAGGTGAGGCCGACTATATCTAGCCGGTATCGCTCAATCTCGTACACCAGCTCAGGCTCCTTCCCCACCAGAGAGGTGACATTCCACGTACCAAAAGCCAGTTTAGAAAGCTTGGGATCAGTCCGCCAAGGTCTCCGCCTTTGACTGCCACCTAATCCACATAGCACCGGACTTCCATGATCCCTCCTGCAGGTGGTGAACCTACTGGAGGGCGGACCCATGTAACTCCTTCGGGCTGAGCCCGGCCGGGTCCCATGGGTGGAAACCCGGCCACCAGACGCTAGCCTTCGAGCCCCTCCCCCAGGCCTGGCTCCAGGGTGGGGCCCCGGTAACCCCATACCGGGCGGGGTACACTGAATCCTTGATATACAATTTATCATGAGAGTCTGTTGGATCGTTCTTCGTCTGGCCCTTCACCCAGGACCAGTTTGTCTTGGGAGACCCTATCAGAGGCAAATTGCCCCGGACAACATAGCTCCTGGGATCACTGGGGCACGCAAACCCCCCCACCACGATAAGGTGACGATCCATGAGGGGGTATATATATACAGTATATACATATATATATATATATATATATATGTGTGTGTGTGTGTGTGTGTGTGTGTGTGTGTGTGTGTGTGTGTGTGTGTGTGTGTATACATATATATGTATATATATACATATATATATTTACACAAGGGCTGTGCCCGCCTGACATCATACCAGGGGCGGGTACAGCAGCACACATACACACACCACACTCACTACACCATAGACACCCTTCTGCTTTCAGCCTGTGTGAGGTGACTTGGTTTTGAACCTCAGTCAGTAACATGAAACCAAATCTGTGGTTGAGGCCGAGCAGTCCAACTCTGGCAGGTCGATGTAATACAGCTCCCCTTTTCCTCACTGCATCAGGGAAATTCAAAACCTCACCAGAACCACATTTGCATGCACAAAAGGATATTATGCGAAACCAATATCAAGATGATTTACAGACTTTGTTAGTATACAGGATGCAATAATATTTAAAGCTTTTAAGAGTAAATGTGCATTAAAGGCATTTTAAAGGTTCTATTTACTGTAAATGGTGGTATGAGGGTTTTAACCTTCTATAAACCACGATGTGTGTCGCATGTTTACCTGTAAAATGATTTAAAGCTCTATGTGTTACTTAGAAATATTTGCCATTTTTGCATTCGGGCATGGAGCCTGAACACTGGTCCTTATGAACACATTCTAATGAGTGGAAGTTTGTAGAGAACAGTGACTACCTAGACCAAGGCCACCAAGTAAAACTCATCATCATCATCATTATCATCATCATCTTCATCATCTGTCGGGGCGATATGACTGTTCATTTAGTCTGAGCAGATTCTCCACACAGCTCTGTCTTCGCCTTCCTTTGCCAGGAACTCCTGACCTTATTAACCTGGGCGATGTCCAGACGGTATGAGTTGCTCTCGGACTGACCATTCATGAAACTGCTTGCAAAGTATTTGAGTACCGTTAGCTTTTGCTGGACTAGCGGCACATTCTTGGCAGATAGAGGTATTTTCAGTGGCAAGGACTGGCAAGACAAACTGACTCCAGTATCTGTTGCGTGACTGACCAGATAATAGGTTGTTTATCTCTGCTTTTTGTGTTGTGCATGTCACGATGCACCGACTGGCAAAAGTCCACCACAGACCTTGCAACAGATGTGCTTATCAGCCAGGATGTCCAGTCTCACCCCATGTAACCGGGAGTTGTCCACCACAGACCTGTGACAGATATTGTTTTTAGTTCTGCAGGATGCCCAGTTTCACCCTCCACACCCTCGAAGGCTGGTTCTCCTCCCCAGCTGAGGTCTGAACTAGATGTGGACTCTTTAGACACCTCATAATTAACGGGTGCAGCAAGATGCTGGAGCTTTTCTACCAGACCATTGTTGCCAGCGCCATCTTCTTTGCTGCTGTCTGTGGGGGGTAGCAGTATCAAAGCCAGCAACACCACAGACTTGTACCAAGATTATCAAGAGGGCTGGCTCTGTAACTGGTCTCAGGCGAAGACCTTTGAGACCAGTGGTGGAGAGGAGAACACTAAATAAAATGGGATCCATCATGGACAATCCTGATCACCTCCTCTACCACACACCGGACAGACAGCGGAGCACTTTTTCCAGTAGACTACTACAGCTTCGCTGTCGAACAGCCAGGTACAGGAAATCTTTCCTGCCGCATGCCATTTCATTGTACAATAACTCACTATGATGTTGTATTTTGGTCAAAACTATTCTGCCATACTGCACCTTACAGTCTAACTGGTACCTCACATTTCACTTTGCTCCTGATAGTCCTGCATTGTGCAGCGGGTATGATTCATGTGATTTTACGGGTCACCATCTATTCAGCTATGATGTATATAGGTTTTCATAGTAGTGTTAGTTTTACTTTCCATGGGTAATCCCTTTGTCTGTCATGCGTGTGTTTCTGTCATTTGGTTGTCTACTGTCATGCTGCTGTTACACTGTAATTTCCCAGTTTGGGATCAATAAAGTACTACATCCACCTATATCTGTCTATCTATGATTTGATTATGATTCAGGGTTCCGATTTGATTCCAAAACGATTCGTGATGCATCTTAATGCATTTTTTTTCCTGTTCAGGATTTCTCCTCCCACTGTGAGACAACATAATACTTTTAAAGAAAAGTAAGTGCAATGACCTATGAATTTACTTCTAATATATTTTAATTTAATTAATGGAAGAGAAATTTAGCAAGTCACATGGACAAATTTATCTCAAAATGTGCTTTTAAGAACTACCATCCTTTCAGTGACATTCTTTAAGAAGACCACAGCGGTCTCCAAGCAGTCCACTATCATTGAACTTCCTTTCACACATTATTTTAGTAAGCTCATGTTTTACTGTAGCTGCTTTTAGTTCTAATCATTTTTAACAAAAACAAAATCAAATTAATTCTTTGCTCAATTTCAAACAAAACATGTAATATAAAATTTTATAATACAGGAGAACACTAATGTTCAGTGGATATAAAAAGTCTACACACCCCAGTTCAACATGCCAGGTTTTGTGATGTAAAAAAATGAGACAAGATAAATCATTTCAAAACTTTTTCTACCATTAATGTGACCTAAAACATGTACTGTAGAGGATGTGCTCAAGGATGAGGCTGAGTTTATTTCTTCAGGTCAGCTTTATTAACAGAACACATACTCTAACAATCTCCAAGCAAGAAAAGAGGCAGATCAATATCACTTCGCTCTTTTATATTCCGGAACATCGAAACTCAAGTCACATGGTGTCTAAGCAAACATACAGTGACCATGGTACTTAATTCCCAGTCACAATGTAACCCTTTTGATCTTCCACCATTGTCCCTTAGCCTTCTATGGTCCGGAAATCCCTCCAGGGCATCTCTCTGAGACAAAGGCCAAATCTCACACCTTCTCGATATCTCCTGCAGACTCAGTCCTTTTGTCCCTCGAGATGTGAAGCACACAATAAACATACAGCAATACATTTGTGGAAAATATGTACCCAACATATGTGCCACAGTACAACCCAATTGAAAAATCTTTTAAGAGGAAAAAAAACAACTTACAATAACCTGGTTGCATAAATATGCACACCCTCTTATAAATGGGGATGTGTCTGTGTTCAGAATTAACCAATCACATTCAAACTCATATTAAATGGGAGTCAGCACACACCTGCCACCATTTAAAGTGCCTCTGATAACCCCAAATAAAGTTCAGCTGTTCTAGTAGGCTTTTCCTGACATTTTTGTAGTCACATCTTACAGCACAAGCCATGGTCCCCAGAGAGCTTCCAAAGCATCAGTGATATATCATTGTTCAAAGGTATCAGTCAGGAGAAGGGTACAAAAGAATTTCCAAGGCATTAAATATACCATGGAACACAGTGAAGACAGTCATCATCAAGTGGAGAAAATATGGCCCAACAGCGACATTACCAAGAACTGGCCGTCCCTCCAAAATTGATGAAAAGACAAGAAGAAAACTGGTCAGGGAGGCTGCCAAGAGGATGACAGCAACGCTGAAGGAGCTGCAGGAATTTATGACATGTACTGGCTGTTTAGTACATGTGACAACAATCTCCCATCTTCTTCATATGTCTGGGCTATGGGGTAGGGTGGCAAGACGAAAGCCTTATCTTACAAAGAAAAACATCCAAGCCTGGCTCCATGTTGCAAAAACATTTGAATTCTCCCAAACACGTGGGAAAATGTGTTATGGTCCGATGAAACCAAGGTTGAACATTTTGGCCATAATTCCAAAAGGTATATTTAGCGCAAACACAACACGGCTCATCACCTGTAGAACACCATACCTACAGTGAAGCATGGTGGTGGCAGCATCATGCTTTGGGGCTGTTTTTCTTCATCTGGAACTGGGACCTTAGTCAATGTGGAGGGAATTATGAACAGTTCCAAATATCAGTCAGTGTTGGCACAAAACCTTCAGGCTTCTGCTAGAAAGCTGAAGATGAAGAGGAACTTCATCTTTCAGGACGGCAATGACCCAACACATACATCCAAATCAACAAAAGAATGGCTTCACCAGAAGAAGATTAAGGTTTTGGAAGGGCCCAGCCAGAGTCCAGACCTGAATTCGATCGAACATCTGTGGGGTGATCTGAACAGGGCTGTGCACAGGAGATGCCCTCACAATCTGACAGATTTGGATCATTTTTGCAAAGAAGAGTGGGCAAATATTGCCACATCAAGATGTGTCACCCTGACAGACTCGTACCCAAAAAGACTGAGTGCTGTAATAAAAGCCAAAGGTGCTGCAACAAAGTATTAGTTTAAGGGTGTGCATATTTATGCAACCAGGTTATTGTAAGTCCCCCCCCCCCCTAAAAGATTTCAGTTAGTTTTTCAATTGGGTTGTACAAGTTATAGGTCACATTAATAGTGGAAAAAGTTTTGAAATGATTTATCTTGATCTCATTTTTTTATATCACAAAAACCTGGCATTTGAACAGGGGTGTGTAGACTTTTTATATCTACTGTATTTGTTGACACTAAATAAATAGCTATGAAATTCTAAAATCTACAACTAAAATGATAAAAAAAATGAAAGTTTTACAGGAGAACATAAACTAAAGAGCATTGCACTAAAAAAAGATTAATATAAAAAAATCATAAAAAAGTCCACCTCTAAAGTCCTTGACGCATATAAAAACAGTTCAGGTTTATTTGACCCGTGGAGAGCTTCATCTCATTCAGAAGAAGCTTTTTCTTTCTTTTCACATGCCCACCATACATATTCTCAGATAGATTTTTTTCTTTTGGATAATTATTTTTCAGCGTGTGTTCACTCATGTAGATACCATAGCATTGTCATCTCGGACCACGCCCCCATATCGGTTGATATCTGTTTTCCTAGCCATGTCCCACCTTCCAGACAGTGGAGACTTAATTCTGCTTTGTTAGCCCAAGCCTCTTTTAAAGAAGAGCCTCTTTTAAAGGCTCTTTAAGAAGATGCACAAATTCCTTTGTTCTTTGATACTAATGATTCTCCAGAGATTTCGAGGTGCACCCTGTGAGAAACCTTTAAGGCTTTTATGCACAGGCAAATAATATCATATGTCTCAACTGTAAAGAAGAGAGAAAATGCAGAGTTGGAGGCAATCACTGAGAAGATATTTAAAATTGATAATTTGTATGCTTCGGCTCCTACCCCTGCCCTTTATAAAGAAAGTTTTCAGCTTCAGTCCAAATTTAATTGATTATCCACAAGTAAAATACAAAAACCGCTATTCCTCACTAAAAAAACATTTTTTTGAGACTGGAGATAAAGCAGGGAGGCTATTAGTGCATCAAGCACGTACTGTCACAACTCGCTCTCGCCTGTCTCTCGCTCCAGCTGCGCGCACACCTGCGCCTCATCAAGCTCGGGCTATTTAGCTCGCTCCACCTGGAGCCTCGGCCTGGAGCCATCTGCTCACCAATGCTCGTGCATTCCAGCACTCATCTACTCTGTTCTGCCTACGCATCTCAGAGTCCTTCCTCGCCAATCAAGTAAGCCATCATCATCATTCTTACCTTCTCTCCAGCCTCTCTCCCCTGTGCACAGGTGGATTCCCTGGCGGCGGATTTCTCCCTCCTCATCGCCATCTCCACCCGCCCAGCGCCGAGCACGCACTGGAGCGCTGTCTTCCAGGCAGGAGATCTTCAGCTAAGCCAACGCCAGCCACCAAACCACCTGCAAGTAAGCACCAGTCAAAGTGTAAATCCCACTGAGTGTACTCCAGCCTTTAACCCTTGTGTTTGCTCTGCCCTTAGGGTTGCCTGGCTGTATGGCGCACTGCTTCGCCCTCGGCGCATCCTGTCCTCCAACAACACATTCACACCCCGCACTCACGCACTCATTCACCAATTGTTTAATAAAATCATTGAATCTTGCTCGAGCCTGTGTGCGTGTTCCCTGGGTCCCCAAGATCAAATCTGCGACCAGTGATGTCACCTCGGATCCTATAGAGATTAATAAAGTATTTTCTGCTTTTTACGCCGACCTCTACAATTCACAATATCCCTCAGATGTTTGGGTTGGGGATAACCCTTTCGATAAGATTGCTTTCCCTAAGGTAGATGAGGATTTGTGCAGGAACTGGGCAGCCCAGTCTCTGTCAGGGAAGTACAGGAGGCAATTATGGCGCTTCAAAATGGTAAAACTCCAGGCTCTGATGGGTTCACTCCTGAGTTTTTTAAGTTGTTCTCTGCCAACATTGCGCCAGCTCTACAGAGAATGTATGAGTCTTTTGCTGAGGGTCTTCTGCCCCCCACTCTGTCGGAGGCCTCAATTTCTCTTCTGCTCAAGAGTGATGAAGATCCTATTTTTTGTGGCAGCTATCGGCCCATTACCCTTTTAAATGTTAACTTAAAGATCCTGTCAAAGATCTTAGCCCACCACCTACAACTTGTCTTGCCAAGTATAATATCAACCAACCAAACATGATTTATGCTTGGAAGGCACTCATTTCACAATACGAGGAGGCTCCTAAACATTATTAACTCTTCTAGTTCAAGCTCACCTGAAGTGATTATCTCACTAGATGCAGAGAAGGCCATCGACAGGGTGGAGTGGACTTATCGTTTTTTTGTTTTGAAGAAATTTGGTTTCAGTTCAAAATTTATAATACCCAGGAATTATAATATATTGAGGTATTATAATTATAATATTTATAATACCGAGGAATTTACCAATTCATTAAAAATCCTTCAATGTGATTTTCTGGATTTTTTTTCCTCATTTTGTCTCTCATAGTTGAGGTATACCTATGATGAAAATTGGAGACCTCTCTCATCTTTTAAGTGGGAGAACTTGCACAATTGGTGGCTGACTAAATACTTTTTTGGCCCACTGTGTATAT
The DNA here is from genome assembly GCA_020510985.1 of Pholidichthys leucotaenia. Taxonomy (NCBI): domain Eukaryota; kingdom Metazoa; phylum Chordata; class Actinopteri; order Cichliformes; family Pholidichthyidae; genus Pholidichthys; species Pholidichthys leucotaenia. The sequence continues at coordinate 179,853,224 of CM035845.1, forward strand.
ATATACATATATATATCTCCAGTTCCGGTTCCGCCGGACCGGCGGCGCCACACGAGTAGGCTGCCCGTTGCAACAGCCTTTTTTTTTAATCTTCCTTCTTCTTTCTACACCTTTCACTCTATATATATATCACGGACACACAGATCGCCCCAGGGGTCTCCCGAGTCGGCAGACGGAGCCACTGTTTACAGCGGGAGACGTTACAGCATGGAGGAGCTGGTGCTAGCTAGCACTTGGCCGCTGCCCGGTGCTAATGGGAAACTCGACATACCGGGAACTGTAGCGAAAACGACGTGGGTGCCGGGCTGGAGTTTAGGCGGCGTGCAAGAAATATAAGACAGAATAATAAAGAGAGATGGCAAGAACCAAGCAGACCGCCCATAAAATCTACTGGAGAAAAAAGCCCCCCAGGAAGCAGCTAGCCACCAAGGCTGCTCGGAAAAGCGCTCCGGCCACCGGCGGAGTGAAGAAGCCTCACCGTTACAGGCCCGTGGCTCTGAGAGAGATCTGTCGCTACCAGAAATCCACGGAGCTGCTCATCCGTAAGCTGCCCATCCAGCGCCTGGTGAGGGAGATCGCTCAGGACTTCAAGACCGACCTGCGCTTCCTGAGCTTCACCGTCATGGCTCTGCAGGAGGCCAGCGAGGCCTACCTGGTGGGTCTCTTCTTCGCTAAGAGGGTCACCATCATGCCCAAAGACTTCCAGCTGGCCCGCCGTATCCGCGGAGAGAGAGCTTAGACTTTCTGCTGCACATTCACCAACCATAATGCTCCGCACTGTGTGTCTATATATATATATATTTATAGTAATATGTACATATGTTTACTAGATGTTCTTGTTTTTTCTTGCCTTCTGATTGTTGCTGTGAGTGTTGCTATCCCTGTGCTGTTGCAATCCTGGAATTTCCCCATTGTGGGACTAATAAAGGCTTATCTTATCTTATCTTATATATATATATATATATATACAGTATATATATATATATATATATATATATATATATATATATACAGTATATATATATATATATATATATATATATATATATATATATATATATATATATATATATATATATATATATATATACTGTATATACTGTATATATACTGTATATACATATATATACACTACCGTTCAAAAGTTTGGGGTCACTTAGAAATTTCCTTATTTTTGAAAGAAAAGCACTTTTTTTCAATGAAGATAACTTTAAACTAATCAGAAATACACTCTATACATTGCTAATGTGGTAAATGACTATTCTAGCTGCAAATGTCTGGTTTTTGGTGCAATATCTACATAGGTGTAGATATTGCCTCATTTATGATTTGCCTCATTCATCCTGGCCGCTGTCTATGTCCCGCCTGACGCGGACGCGCGTGAGGCTCAGCGCGCGCTCGCAGATCACATCCAACATACGGAGCGGACTTTCCCGGACTCTCTGGTTATTGTGGTTGGCGACTTTAACCAGTGCAATCTGAGCCACGATCTCCCCCGATACAAACAGTTTATTAAATGCCCCACCAGAGGAAAAAACACGCTGGATCACTGTTACACTACAGTGAAGGACGCGTATCGCGCTGTTCCCCGCGCTGCGCTCGGACTATCTGATCACGTGATGGTCCACCTCATTCCCACATACAGACAGAGACTGAAGCTCACTAAACCTGTTGTGACCACTACGAAGAAATGGACCAGTGAAGCTGAGGAGAAGCTGGAAACGTGCATGGAAATAACTGACTGGGGCATGTTTAAAGGAGCCACGCATGATCTGGATGAGTACACGGACACTGTGAACTCATTTATCCACTTTTGTGAGGAGAGCATCCTTCCATTGTGCACCAGGGTGAGATACTCTAATGATAAGCCCTGGTTCACAGCTAAGCTCAGACAGATCAGGAAGGAGAAGGAAGCAGCGTTGAAAAGTGGAGACAGGGACTGCTACAGGGAGGTTAAATATCGGTTTAACAGAGAGCTGAGGAGAGCTAAATCTGTATATTCTGAGAGACTCCAGCAGCAGTTCACTGCTAATGACTCGGCTTCTGTGTGGAGAGGACTGAGGCAAATCACCAACTATCGGCCTCAGGCTTCTAAAGGACAGGATGACAAAGCCCTTTGTCAAAGACTGTCCCAACATTACGCCCGTTTTGACACCTCGTCAGCTGTGTCCAACTCCCCCCTCCCCCCAGCTCCACTGCCTCCTCGGTCCCTACTTCATCAAAAGCGGTCCCCCCCTCCTCCCCCCCTGCCCTTGTCATCAGCGAGCAGGATGTGCACAGACAGTTCTCCAGACTGAACCCACGCAAGGCCCCCGGTCCGGACGGCGTGTCTCCCTCCACCCTGAGACACTGTGCGAAAGAGCTGGCTCCTGTCTTCACAGACATTTTTAACACCTCCCTTAAGCTATGCCACGTGCCGACCTGCCTCAAATCCTCCACCATCATCCCTGTCCCCAAGAAGCCATGGATCACTGGACTTAATGACTACAGACCTGTAGCACTCACCTCTGTAGTCATGAAGTCCTTTGAGCGCCTGGTCCTGCCCCACCTCAAGTCCATCACCACTCCCCTCCTGGACCCACTGCAGTTTGCCTACTGAGCCAACAGGTCTGTGGACAACGCAGTCAACCTGGCCCTCCACTCCATCCTGCAGCACCTGGACTCCCCGGGAACCTACGCCAGGATCCTGTTTGTGGACTTCAGCTCTGCATTCAACACCATCCGCCCCGCTCTGCTCCAGGACAAGCTGTCCCTGCTCAGCGTGCCTGACTCCCTCTGCAGGTGGACCACCGACTTCCTGACGGACCGGAGGCAGCATGTGCGGCTGGGGAAGACCGTCTCAGACTCTGTCAGCATCAGCACTGGATCACCCCAGGGCTGTGTACTTTCCCCCCTACTCTTCTCCCTTTATACCAACTCCTGCACCTCCAGCCACCAGTCTGTTAAGCTGATCAAGTTTGCGGACGACACCACCCTCATCAGGCTCATCTCCAACGGCGACGAGTCCGTCTACAGGAGAGAGGTGGCCCAGCTGGCGTCCTGGTGCAGCCACAACAACCTGCAGCTGAACGCTCTGAAGACAGTGGAGATGATTGTGGACTTCAGGAAAGTCACAACCCCTCTGCCCCCCCTCACCCTCACAGGCTCTCCCATCACCACTGCAGATTCTTTCCGCTTCTTGGGCACCACCATCACCCGGGACCTCAAATGGGAGCCGACCATCAGCTCCCTCATCAAAAAGGCCCAGCAGAGGATGTTCTTCCTGCGGCAGCTGAGGAAGCTCAAGCTACCCACCAAGATGTTAGTGCAGTTCTACACAGCCATCATCGAGTCCATCCTCACCACCTCCATAACCGTGTGGTACGCAGGAGCCACTGCCAGGGACAGACTAAGGTTGCAGCGCATCGTGCGCACTGCTGAGAAGGTGATCGGCTGCAAGCTCCCATCTCTCCAGGACCTGTACATCTCCAGGACCCGGAGGCGTGCAGGCCGGATCATAGCCGATCCTTCACACCCTGGTCACGTACTGTTTGCCCCCCTCCCCTCAGGTAGAAGACTTCGGTCCATTCAGACTAAAACCTCCCAGCACATGAACAGCTTCTTCCCCTCTGCCATCAGACTGCTGAACACTAAGTGACTTATTGACTCTCGTGCACTATGTACAGCAGCTCAACTAGACTCATGTCAATCATCACTGTTTCTGTTGCATTACCGACTGCACTATGTGGTACTCCACAATGTCTGCTGCTCGCTAATATATTTAAAAACTGCTTTGACTAGTATTACTTATTCTTATTCTACACTTATTGCATGTATAGTTTTTATTCTTTTATCTTATCATGTTTAATGTTGCAGCATTGCACCGAGACAAATTCCTAGTTTGTGTACTACATGAACAATGGCAATAAATCTGATTCTGATTCTGATTCTGATTAGGTGTATAGAGGCCCATTTCCAGCAACTATCACTCCAGTGTTCTAATGGTACAATGTGTTTGCTCATTGCGTCAGAAGGCTAATGGATGATTAGAAAACCCTTGTGCAATCATGTTAGGTCTGCAATGCTATAATTGCTGCAAATGGAGGATTCTTTGACGAAAGCAAGGTTTGAAGGAAAAAATTATTATTTCAAATACAAATCATTATTTCTAACCTTGTCAATGTCTTGACTATATTTTCTATTCATTTTACAACTCATGGTGGTAAATAAGTGTGACTTTTCATGGAAAACACAAAATAATTGTCTGGGTGACCCCAAACTTTTGAACGGTAGTATATATATATATATATATATACGTATATATATATATGCCATCCATGCTGCCATCCATGCATGCCTGGATGGCATTATAACTCCATGGGAACAAGGAGAGGGGAGGTGGAACTTTTAATGTTCAGTTACACACGGAGATTTATGGAGTTTTTACCTGATATCGGAGGCTACATAAAGGACCTCCAGCATCATGCGGGCCCAATGGGATCGTGTTCCCTGAGGAACAGACTTGATTGACTGATTGATTTTATTTATTTGAACATTCCAACAAAAAGAAAAAGGGAAGTTAAAACAAAAATCAAGCCAAAAATAAAATGTTCAAAAGGAGTGGGAAGAAGCCAACGCTTATATAGTCCCACCCCTTTTCCATACCCAACAAATTACAACATCACTTTTAGTCATCATTCATCCCACAACCACATTCACCATAATACACCCCATAGTCAAATTATGCAACAGAAATGACACAATAACGACAGTCCATATCGACAATACCAACATCCAACAATAATTGTAACAATAATAAATAAATACTACTGGTATGTTCAACACAAACACAGACAACACCATCACCATCACAATCACAATAACACACACAATAACAACCTTTTTTCATTGAAGACACATTGTAATATTACTGCCTGTGGAGAGCGTGAAATGAAGAGGCTGAATTTATTTCTCAATTCAGGTTTATTAACAATCACGTGTCTCCAACATCTTCTCAAACAGAAAGAGAACTAACTTCCTACATCTCCCCTTTTTATACCCGGGACATCGGAGTACAGAATCACATTGTCATTCACTCTCCAGAGACAATACATCACCCCCCCCAGGTCCTCTCTTCTCCACCTAAACCCTGGTGGTCAGGAAGTCTTCTCAGAGCCATTTCTAAAGACACATTTCACACCCTCCTGTCATCCCCAGGAGGTCCAGACTTATTGTTCCTTCTAAGACGTGAGGTAACAGTGATATACATATGCAGCCTAAGCATCTCAAAAGTAATATGCATATGCAGCTTAAGCATCTCAAATATGTGTGCCACATAACCCCCCCAAACATCGAAGATGAAACAATACAACATAGTCTAGACAACATGATAAAATCACAACATCAGTCCATATGCTGTCTGGGCTTCAACCTTCTTCTGAACTTGCTGTAGGCGGGCTTCGCCGCTCCAGTGGCGTCATCCTGCAGTGAATCTGCTATCTGAGGATGAGAACTGTTAGTCAATCCCTGAGAGGGCTCTGGGGCCTGCTCCTTGGGGGGTCTGCCACGTCGAGGAGCCCTCGCCACTTGCACAGTTTCACCAGCCATCACAAAAGCAGGTTTAAGTCTGTCTATAGCAATTGTTTCCCTCCTGTCCCCTAAATCTAGCAAAAAATGCTTATCACCTGTTTCCAGCACTCTATATGGGCCGTCATAAGGTGGTCGCAGGGTTGGGCGCTGAGCCTCATGCCTGACAAAAACAAACTTGGCGTTTTTTAAAGATTTAGGTACAAAAACACGCGGAAAAGTGTGATGAACGGGGCCCGGAAGCATGTCCGCTCCCGTGTCGTTCAGTGACCGCTGAGCAGGGGGACGCTCTGGCACCGGGTTATCGGGAAGAAATTCCCCTGGCAGACGGAGTGGTTGTGCAAACACCAACTCAGCAGGGGAGGCTTTTAAGTCCTCTTTAGGTGCAGAACGCAACCCTAATAAAACCCATGGTAGTCTGTTTACCCAATTTGCATCCGTCAGCGACGCTCTGAGGGCTGCTTTCAATGACCTATGAAAACGCTCGCATAAACCATTAGCCTGGGGGTGGTACGCAGTAGTGCGGTGGATTGTTATCCCCAGGCTGTGGGCCTGGGGATACCCAAGCCGTTAAAAATGCGCGGGCCACCTCTGCGGCTGTGGTTGATGCCAGTGGAACCACTTCAGGCCAACGCGTGGTGCGGTCCACCATTGTCAAAAGATGCGTGCACCCCTGCGACGAGGGTAGGGGGCCTATGAGGTCGACATGCACATGATTGAACCTCTTGGCCGGGATGTGAAACGGCTCTAAGGGGGCTTTTGTGTGTTTGTGTATTTTGGCCCGCTGGCAAGCCATGCAGGCTCTTGCCCACTCCTTAATGTGCTTGCGCAGGCTCGGCCAAACAAACTTCTCTCCTACCATTTTTACTGACGCGCGCACCCCCGGGTGTGCCAGAGAGTGAATCGAGTCAAAAACACGGCGGCGCCACGCGGCCGGCACTACCTGACGCGGTCGTCCTGTAGAGACATCGGAGATTAGGGGGGGCGTACCAGCTTGCAGCCTCCTGTTCTCCAGCCTTAACCCTGTTGGTCCAGACTGGAGCGCGCACACGTCCGTGTCGCTACCTTGATCCGCAGCCATGGCTGCGTAATCTATCCCCACGTGGACTGGGGCCGTGTACGCTTCCACGCTGCTATTTTGCTCTGCGGCCGCGGTAGTATAATCTACCTCCGTGTGGACTGGAGCGGTTACGGCGCGAGAGAGGCAGTCTGCCACCACATTAAGTTTACCCGCTACATGTTGAATATCAGTAGTAAATTCTGGAATTGCAGCCAGCTGCCTCTGCTGCCGGCCCGACCATGGTTCCGAAACTTTGGCCATCGCAAAAGTGAGCGGTTTGTGGTCGACAAACGCGGTGAAACGCCGACCTTCCAGCCAGAACTGGAAGTGACGAATGGCTAAGTGGAGCGCTAACAACTTCCTGTCGAACGCGCTGTATTTTCGCTCGGCCTTGCGCAAGGTCCTGCTGAAAAAGGCCAGCGGCTGCCAAGCCCCGGCAACCTGTTGCTCCACTACCGCCCCTATGGCCACGTCTGACGCATCAGTGGTGAGCGTTATGCGGGCCGTTGGGTCTGGGTGATCCAACAACGCAGCGTCCGCAAGGGCTTTTTTTTACCTCCGAGAATGCGCGCTCCCGCTCCGGGGACCATTCGATTGCATTTGAGGGTTTTTGTTTTTTAAGCGCGGCATACAATGGTTGCGTGAGCTGCGCTGCGCGGGGGAGGAAACGGTTATAAAAATTCACCATTCCCAAAAACTCCTGTAGTGCTTTGATCGTTTGTGGCTGGGGAAAATCTGCTACCGCGCGCACTTTGTCCGGTAGCGGAACTGCTCCCTCTGGGGAGACGCGGTACCCCAAAAATCAATCTGCACCACCCCGAACTGGCACTTCGCTGGGTTGATTATTAACCCGTGCTCCCCCAACCTCCGGAAAACTGCCGTGAGGTGCTTTTCATGTTCTTCTTCGGACCCGCTGGCTACCAAAATGTCGTCCAGGTAGACGAACACAAAAGGGAGATCGCATAACACCGCATCCATCATGCGCTGGAAAGTTTGCGCGGCGCCTTTAAGCCCAAACGGCATGCGCAAAAACTCAAAGTCCGAACGGAGTTATTGCCGCTGTTTTGGGAATGTCCTCAGTGCGTACTGGGACTTGATGATAACCGCGGACTAAGTCTATTTTAGAAAAAATGCGCGCCCCCGCCAGATGAACCGAAAAATCCTGAATATGGGGGATTGGGTAGCGGTCATGCGCTGTGGCGTTGTTCAACCTGCGAAAATCACCGCAAGGTCACTACGAGCTGTCAGCCTTAGGGACCATGTGGAGCGGGGAAGCCCATGGGCTATTCAAACACCGAATGATGCCCAACTTTTCAAGGTTGGTGAACTCCTCGCGCGCTATGGTCAGTTTAGCTGCATCCAAGCGCCGAGCTTTTGCAAAAACGGGGGGACCAGCGGTAGTGATAAAGTGCTCCACCCCGTGTTTAGCAACGGCTGCTGAAAAAGTAGGAACCGTTAGTGCTGGAAACTGAGTGAGGAGTGTGTGAAACTTACCGCCTGCTGTGGCGACGTTGGCTTGTGCTGTGGGCAGGGACACTCGAGCTGCACAAGGGATAGAGTAAAACGAGAGTGCATTAACCAAACGTCTATTGGGGAGATCAACCAACAACCCATGTGAGCACAGAAAATCAGCACCTAACATGTTGAAACTCACCGCCGCTATAATAAAAGTCCACTCATATGTGCGGCCGTGCAGGGACAGAAGTAGGGTCCTTTCACCGAAGGTCTTAATGCTCGAGCCGTTCGCCGCTGATGCTCCATGACTCCCGGGGCCCGCCAACCGGTCAGCGTAGGTTGGTATGATGAAACTCACTTGGGAGCCTGTTTCCACGAGGAATTGCCTCCCAGAACGCACATCCGTCAGGTAGAGCAGCTTGTTCTGTTCACCGAGGGCCGCAGCTGCTACCGACTCCCGGTCCTGGAGTTTCCCGAGCTCTGGAACTGACACGGCGGTATACACTTGCGTGCCCTCTCTGCGAAGCGACAATGGTAAAAACAGAGGTCGTCTCCTCCGCGGTGTCGGGGCTTCGCCGCCGCTGTTGTTGGTGTATCTGCCTCCGTCGCCTCTGGCCCTTTGCCGTTCCCGGTCGTCGCGCCGAGATCTGCTGCTGCTGCGGTGGCCGTGTGCTGTCTGCTGGCATTGAGGATCCGCTGCGCCTCCTGGGCTAGCGCGCGGAAGTCCCGCTGGGTCACAAACTGGGAGCCCGCCAGGGTCGCCCTCGTCTGCGACGGTAGAGTTCTCAGGAAGATGTGAGTGAAGAGGAAATCATCGTTGTCTGAGCCTCTCAGCTTCAGCATGTCTTCCATCAGGTCAACAGGCGTGCTTTCTCCCAAGTCGTGCAGGGCCAGGAGTCTCTCGGCTCTCTCCTGGGCTGAGGGAGTGAAACGCTGGATGAGGGCAGCTTTCAACCCGCCGTATTTTTCGCCAGCGGGTGGGCGCTGCACCAGGCTCCGCACATGTCGAGCTGTGCGGCTGTCGAGTTTGGCGATGACGTGGTAGAACTTTGTGTCATCTGCTGTTATTCCCCCGAGAGCGAACTGGGCTTCAGCCAGGACGAACCATGAGTCCGGGTTGTCCTGCCAGAATTCTGGTAGCTTGACTGAGACTGCGCTTGCCCGGCTGGTCCCTGGCGAGTCTGGTTCGGGGGAATCGTCTCTGCCCATTATACGTCTTAAGGTGACCAGTGTGGAGAGCGTGAAATGAAGAGGCTGAATTTATTTCTCAATTCAGGTTTATTAACAATCACGTGTCTCCAACATCTTCTCAAACAGAAAGAGAACTAACTTCCCACATCTCCCCTTTTTATACCCGGGACATCGGAGTACAGAATCACATTGTCATTCACTCCCCAGAGACAATACATCACCCCCCAGGTCCTCTCTTCTCCACCTATACCCTGGTGGTCAGGAAGTCTTCTCAGAGCCATTTTTAAAGACACATTTCACACCCTCCTGTCATCCCCAGGAGGTCCAGACTTATTGTTCCTTCTAAGACGTGAGGTAACAGTGATATACATATGCAGCCTAAGCATCTCAAAAGTAATATACATATGCAGCTTAAGCATCTCAAATATGTGTGCCACACTGCCCTTTATTTTTATATTGCTCAAAAATCATTTCTTTATATGTTGATTTAAATATATGGATGTTTGGACATTGCGTGTGTTTCTCAGAATCAGAATCAGAATCAGGTTTATTGCCATTGTTCATGTAGTACACAAACTAGGAATTTGTCTCGGTACAATGCTGCAACATTAAACATGATAAGATAAGAGAAATAAACTATACATGTAATAAAGTGTAGGATAAGATTAAGTGATACTGGTCAACAGTTAAAATATATATTAGCCAGCAGCAGATACTGTGGAGAACTATATAGTGCAGTCGGTAATGCAGGAAGAAAACAGTGATGATTGACATGAGTCTGGTTGAGCTGCTGTACATGGTGCACGAGAGTCACTTAGTGTTCAGCAGTCTAATGGCAGAGGGGAAGAAGCTGTTCATGTGACGGGAGGTTTTAGTCTGGATGGACCGAAGTCTTCTACCAGAGGGGAGGGGGGCAAACAGTACGTGACCAGGGTGTGAGGGATCGGCTATGATCCGGCCAGCACGCCTCCGGGTCCTGGAGATGTACAGATCCTGGAGAGATGGGAGCTTGCAGCCGATCACCTTCTCAGCAGTGCGCACGACGCGCTGCAGCCTTAGTCTGTCCCTGGCAGTGGCTCCTGCGTACCACACGGTTATGGAGGTGGTGAGGATGGACTCGATGATGGCTGTGTAGAACTGCACTAACATCTTGGTGGGTAGCTTGAGCTTCCTCAGCTGCCGCAGGAAGAACATCCTCTGCTGGGCTTTTTTGATGAGTGAGCTGATGGTCAGCTCCCATTTGAGGTCCCTGGTGATGGTAGTGCCTAGGAAGCGGAAGGAATCAGCAGTGGTGATGGGAGAGCCTGAGAGGGTGAGGGGGGGCAGAGGAGTAGTGACTTTCCTGAAGTCTACAATCATCTCCACTGTCTTCAGAGCGTTCAGCTGCAGGTTGTTATTGCTGCACCAGGACGCCAGCTGGGCCACCTCTCTCCTGTAGGCGGACTCGTCGCCGTTGGAGATGAGCCCGATGAGGGTGGTGTCGTCCGCAAACTTGATCAACTTGACAGACTGGTGGCTGGAGGTGCAGGAGTTGGTGTAAAGGGAGAAGAGTAGGGGGGAAAGTACACAGCCCTGGGGTGATCCGGTGCTGATGCTAGTATAGTCTGAGACAGTCTTTCCCAGCCGCACATGCTGCCTCCGGTCCGTCAGGAAGTCGATGATCCACCTGCAGAGGGAGTCAGGCACGTTGAGCAGGGACAGCTTGTCCCGGAGCAGAGCGGGGCGGATGGTGTTGAATGCGGAGCTGAAGTCCACAAACAGGATCCTGGCGTAGGTTCCCGGGGAGTCCAGGTGCTGCAGGATGGAGTGGAGGGCCAGGTTGACTGCATCGTCTACAGACCTGTTGGCTCGGTAGGCAAACTGCAGCGGGTCCAGGAGAGGGGTGGTGATGGACTTGAGGTGGGACAGGACCAGGCGCTCAAAGGACTTCATGACTACAGAGGTGAGCGCTACAGGTCTGTAGTCATTAAGTCCAGTGATCCGTGGCTTCTTGGGGACAGGGATGATGGTGGAGGATTTGAGGCAGGATGGCACGTGGCATAACTTAAGGGAGGTGTTAAAAATGTCTGTGAATACAGGAGCCAGCTGTTTCGCACAGAGTCTCAGGGTGGAGGGAGACACGCCGTCTGGGCCGGGGGCCTTGCGCGGGTTCAGTCTGGAGAACTGTTTGAGCACATCCTGCTCACTGATGATAAGGGGAGGGGGGGAGGAGGGGGGGTGCCTTAAATGTAGTAGGGAATGTGGAGGCTGTGGAGCTGGAGGGAGGGGGGGAGTTGGACACAGATGACGAGGTGTCAAAACGGGCATAGTGTTGGGACAGTCTCTGACAAAGGGCTTTGTCATCCTGACCTTTAGGAGCCTTAGGTCGATAGTTGGTGATTTGCCTCAGTCCTCTCCACACGGAAGCCGAATCATTAGCAGTGAACTGCTGCTGGAGTCTCTCTGAGTACACAGATTTAGCCCTCTTCAGCTCTCTGTTAAACCGGTATTTAACCTCCCTGTAGCAGTCCCTGTCTCCACTTTTCAGCGCTGCTTCCTTCTCCTTCCTGATCTGTCTGAGCTTAGCTGTGAACCAGGGTTTGTCATTAGAGTAACTCACCCTGGTGCGTGATGGAAGAATGTTCTCTTCACAAAAGTGGATATATGAGTTCACAGTGTCCGTGTACTCATCCAGATCATGCGTGGCTCCTTTAAGCATGCCCCAGTCAGATATTTCCATGCACGTTTCCAGCTTCTCCTCAGCATCACTGGTCCGTATCTTCGTAGTGCTCACAACAGGTTTAGTGAGCTTCAATCTCTGTCTGTATGTGGGAATGAGGTGAACCATCACGTGATCAGATAATCCCAGCGCAGCTCGAGGGACAGCGCGATATGCGTCTTTCACTGTGGTGTAACAGTGATCCAGTGTGTTTAATCCTCTGGTGGGGCATTTAATAAACTGTTTGTAGCGGGGGAGATCGTGGCTCAGATTGCACTTTTTTTTTTTTTCCCCCCCCAACCCATTCCAAAATTTTACCCCACACACAGACACACAAAAACCCTTCTTAGTAGATCTTACTAAGTGCATTTTAAATTTTGTGTTCCCCCGTAAATTATATTTCCCTTCTCTCTCACTGAAAAGATTTTGTATATTGTGTGGCAAAAGGTTTTTACTGACTTTAAACATTAATTGTGCTGTATAATAATGAACCAGATCCCGTAATTTCAACTTTGAATGTAAAAACAATAAATTAGTATGTTCAAGATACCCGACTTTGTGTATAACACGGACTGCCCTTTTTTGTAATATTAGCAATGAATTAAATGTACCTTTATAATTGTTACCCCAGACCTCTATACAATAGGTCAAGTATGGAAGTACTAATGAGCAATACAAGATGTGAAGTGATTTGTAATCTAGGACCTGCATAATTTTATTTATAATTGCAATATTTTTTGCAACTTTGTTTTGTATGTATCTGACATGTGGTTTCCAACTAATTTTATCATCTAGTATTACACCCAAAAACTTGATCTCCTCCTTAACTTTTTCAATAATTACATTATCGATATGAATTTGTATATCTTCTTTATTTTTACAATTACCAAATATCATTACCTTAGTTTTATCTATATTTAGTGATAATTTATTACAATCCATCCATTTTTTAAGCTTATTTAATTCATTATTTAGAGTATGGATTAGTTGATTATAATTATTTCCAGAATAAAATATATTAGTATCATCAGCAAATAATATTATTTTTAATAATTTAGAAACTTGGAATATATCATTTATATATATGTTAAATAATTTGGGGCCCAATACTGACCCCTGGGGGACCCCACAGGCAATTCCCATACACCCAGACAGATATTCTTCCATCTTCACAAACTGTTGTCTCTCAGATAAATAACTTGTAACCCAGTTCAGAGCCATTCCCCTAATACCATACATTTGCAGTTTATTAAGAAGTATTGAATGATTTATTGTATCAAATACTTTTCTAAAATCTATAAATACACCAATTGCATATTTTCCTTGATCTAATGCATTTATTATTTCCTCTGTTGCTTCCATTATTGCCAGTGATGTTGTACTCTTTGCTCTAAATCCATATTAATTCTGGTTAAGCACATCATGTTTATTTAAAAAGTTTTCTAATCTGTTGTTGAAAAAGAAGCGATACTGGTCTATAGTTTGTGTAGTGGTGTTTATTTCCTTGCTTGAATAATGGTATTACTTTTGCTATTTTCATTTTCTGCAGGAATGAGCCAGTTTGAAATGATAGATTACAGATGTATGTAAATGGTTTTGATATGCCATCAACAGTTCTTTTACTAGTGCCATATCAATACCATCACAATCAGTAGGAAATTTATTTTTACTCTTTTCAGTAACAGATTTTACCTCTAGTTCATCCACCGCTGAGAGAAAGATTGACCGAGGGTTATTTCCAATCAATGTTTCACTCACGGTGTCTCTTCCTTGGTTTGGAATTTTTTGCTGTCAACTCTGGTCCAACATTTACAAAAAATTTATTTATTTTATTACTATCATATTCTTATCATAATTATCACCACAATTATCAGTAAAATACTCTGGATATATTGTTTTCTTAGTTCAATTTTCCTTCATTTATTTAATATATCCCAGACTCCTTTTATATTATTTTTATTTTCATTTAACATTTTCCTGTAGTACAATTTTTTACTAGTTCGTATTATTTCAGTTAATTTATTCTTATATGTTTTATATCTTTTTTCAGATTCTTTGGTTCTTAATTTAATGAAATTTTTATAGAGATAATTTTTCTTTTCACAAGCATTTTGTAGCCCCCTGGTTAACCAAGGGCAATTTTTGTATTTATGTTTTTTTTTTTTATTAATTTCTTTAATTGGACAGTTTTTATCATATAATGATTTAAATATATCAATAAATTTATCATATGCCAAGTCCACTTTTTTCTCTCTGCAGACAACATCCCAAATCTGTAACATTAAGTCTTCTTTTAAAGCATTGATTCTATCTTCTGTTCGTATTCTTTTATAAATAATCTTTTTACATGGTTTTGTGGCGGGTTTGGAACCCCCCCCACAACAGACTAAGGACAGACAGCTCGCTACTCCTGGTTTTTTCCGCTGCACTACTGAGATGTAATGTGCCATTCATGCATTGTGTTCATGCGTCCTGTCCTTACTGTGACCTAGAGACTGAGATCAATATGTAGATGTGCCTTGTAACCTCTTTGTCCGGCAGCTGGAGCAGAGGCCAGCAATCTACCTATTGTTATGTATGTCTCTCATATGCTAATGCCCATACCAACTGCTGTGAATGCTCTTTGATGTATTGTCTGTTGTTGGGTATATATGCTGCACAATTCTGTAACTCATCCTCTCATTCACTGACTCCTTCAACTGCTGTAGACACGCACTCTGTGTCTCTCTCCCTGAGAGCCTGAGGAATGCCGCTCCAGTCTGCTCATACTTGGGCTGGGGCGGATGTTCCCGTGAAGGCGGTATGATTTAATAAACCCGCTTAAAACTCTCAACGCTGCCTTTATTTTATCATCCGCTTCAGTTTATTATTATTCTTACTCTCATTAACCTCATAATTAACGTCTAAAGAAACAAATACAGGCAGGTGGTCACTAATGTCATTTATTAGTATACCACTCACCATATTATATTCAATAACATTGGTAGAAATGTTGTCTATCAGGGTAGCACAGTGTGTCGTTATTCTCGTAGGTTTTGTAATCTTTGGAAATAAGGTTAAGCTATATATTGTATCTAAGAAATCCTCTGTTGGTTTATGTTGTTTTGTTTTCATTAAATCTATATTAAAGTCACCACAAATAAAGATATCTTTTTGTCTTATTTTTGTATACATCTTTTCCATCCCATTTCTAATTTTTCCATATCAGATCCCGGTGCTCTATATATACAACTTACTATTATGTTTTTTTCTATTTTCCATCGTAATCTCAATTGTTAAACATTCCATACTTTCATTCACTGTTAATGTCATGCTGTCCACTTTTTTACTTTTTAATTTTCTATCAACATACAGTGCTACCCCACTACCGCTTTTACATTTCCTATTTTGTGTGTGCATCTCATATCCATATAGTTTAAAATTTACATCTTTTTCTTCATTAATCCATGTTTCACTTATTGCAATAATCCTAAATGGTGTGTTAAATTGATTTAAAAACTCTTTAATACTATCAAAGTTTGCATAGTGACTCCTACTATTAATATGTATTATTGTCAATGTCTGATCCGAATTCATAATTCCATTTAATTGTTTGTTCATCATAATAAACACACTTATTATTAATATGATTAAAATAATTATTGTCTGGGTCAATATCTCCTAAAATGTCTTGTGGTTGCTGTTCAGTATTGACAAAGGTTTCAGCTTCAATTTGCTCTAATACACTTCCATTATTAAATGAGGAAGGATGATTGGTTAAAGTACTAATCATAAGTTATGTCAACAAGGTACACCAAAAGGAAAAAAGGAAAAAGAACACAAAAATCTCCACTCATAATCTTACTGCACCGTTATTCTTGCATCAGGGCTAAGGTTTAAATTTGTCTAATTCCTCAATTTCTCTAATCATTATTACTTTAGCTTCTTCTGGAGTGCCAAGCAGTTTTATCCACACCTTACAGTTCTTTGTCCATGTTGATTGTATTTTCCCCTGTTTTCTGAGAGCCCTGCTTGTCTAGCTATTTCAGAGTACTTTTTTGTTAAATGTCCGTTTACATAGACAGCCGTTCCTCTCAGTTTTCTTGCTTGTCGCAGAAGATCAGTTTTTTCTTTCCTGTTGACAAATCAGATGATGATCGCTGGTTTTCCTTTACTGTCTTTTTTAGGTAACGTGTGGCAAGCCGAAATAGTCTTATTGTCCACAACAATGTTTTTGGAGTTGAAAAAATGTAATACCTGCTCCTCAAGAGTGTGTGATTCTGCCATTGTCTCATCCTCCCCATCCTGGTTACCAACTCCTGCTGTCAAACGTGCATAGGAGCGGTGTCCGGTGTTAAGACCGCTCACAATGACATCATCCATTCTTGTATATTGTTCTAATTCATCCACACGTCTTTCTAAGAAATTAATTTTCTTGTCTTTTTCCATGACTTCAGCCTTTAATTCATGCACTTGGTCCATAAGGCCAATAAGCAAAGTTTGTTGTTTTGCTATCTTAGATATTTCTTCAGTCATAAAATTTAGTGAGAGTGTGAGCTCCTCCAACTCCTCTCCATTTATCTGATTCCTTTTCGGAGGCATACTAACTAGACTGATTGGGATCAAAGGCGGCTCACCTGTTGGCTAGTACAGGAGGCGAAGCACGTCCAATGGCTAGTGGAGGCCGCCAGCTGGCCCGCCATCTCAATTATAGCTGTCACCCGACTGCGAGGTCGAAGCGCTCCCGATGGCCAGTGACTTGATTGATTGATTGATTTTATTTATTTGAACATTCTGAAAAAGAAAAAAAGAAGTTAAAACAAAACAAAAAACAAGCTAAAAATAAAATGTTCAAAAGGAGTGGGAAGAAGCCAACGCTTATATAGTCCCACCCCTTTTCCATACCCAACAAATTACAGTATCACTCTTAGTCATCATTCATCCCACAACCACATTCACCATAATACACCCCATAGTCAAATTATACAACAGAAATGACACAACAACGACAGTCCATATTGACAACAACACCAACATCCAACAATATTGCAACAACAATAAACAAACACTTCTGGCATGTTCAACACAAACACAGACAACACCATCACCATCACAATCACCACAGCACAATAACACACACAACAACAACCTTTCCTCACTGAAGACACATTGTAACATCACTGCCCTTCATTCTCATACTGCTTAAAATCATTTCTTTATATGTTGATTTAAATATATGGATGTTTGGACATTGCCTGTGTTTCTCCCGCAACCCATTCCACAATTTTACCCCACACACAGACACACAAAAACCCTTCCTAGTAGATCTTACTAAGTGCATTTTAAATTTTGTGTTCTCCCGTAAATTATATTTCCCTTCTCTCTCACTGAAAAGATTTTGTATATTGTGTGGCAAAAGGTTTTTACTGACTTTAAACATTAATTGTGCTGTATAATAATGAACCAGATCCCATAATTTCAATAACTTTGAATGTAAAAACAATAAATTAGTTTGTTTGAGATACCCGACTTTGTGTATAACACGGACTGCCCTTTTTTGTAATATTAGCAATGAATTAAGTTTACTTTTATAATTGTTACCCCAGACCTCTATACAATAGGTCAAGTATGGAAGTACTAATGAGCAATACAAAATATGAAGTGAGTTGTAATCTAGGACCTGCTTAATTTTATTTATAATTGCAATATTTTTTGCAACTTTGTTTTGTATGTATCTGACGTGTGGTTTCCAACTAATTTTATCATCTAGTATTACACCCAAAAACTTGATCTCCTTAACTTTTTCAATAATTACATTATCTATATGAATATGTATATCTTCTTTATTTTTACAATTACCAAATATCATTACTTTAGTTTTATCTATATTTAGTGATAATTTATTACAATCCATCCATTTTTTAAGCTTATTTAATTCATTATTTAGAGTATGGATTAGTTGATTATAATTATTTCCAGAATAAAATATATTAGTATCATCAGCAAATAATATTATTTTTAATAATTTAGAAACTTGGAATATATCATTTATATATATGTTAAATAATTTGGGGCCCAATACTGACCCCTGGGGGACCCCACAGGCAATTCCCATACACCCAGACAGATATTCTCCCATCTTCACAAACTGTTGTCTCTCAGATAGATAACTTGGAACCCAATTCAGAGCCATTCCCCTAATACCATACATTTGCAGTTTATTAAGAAGTATTGAATGATTTATTGTATCAAATGCTTTTCTAAAATCTATAAATACACCAATTGCATATTTTCCTTGATCTAATGCATTTATTATTTCCTCTGTTGCTTCCATTATCGCCAATGATGTTGTACTCTTGGCTTTAAATCCATATTGGTTCTGATTAAGCACATCTTGTTTATTTAAAAAGTTTTCTAATCTGTTGTTGAAAAGTTTTTCCAGAATCTTTGAAAATTGTGGGAGAAGTGATACTGGTCTGTAGTTTGTGTATTGGTGTTTATTTCCTTGCTTGAATAATGGTTTTACTTTTTGCTATTTCATTTTCTGCAGGAATGAGCCAGTTTGAAATAATAGATTACAAATATATGTGAATGGTTTTAATATGCCATCAACAGTTCTTTTTACTAGTGCCATATCAATACCATCACAATCAGTAGATAATTTATTTTTACACTTTTTCAAAAAAAGATTTTACCTCTAGTTCATCCACCGCTGTAAGAAAAATTGACCGAGGGTTATTTCCAATCAATGTCTCACTTGCGGTGTCTCTTCCTTCGTTTGGAATTTTTGCTGCCAACTCTGGTCCAACATTTACAAAAAATTTATTCATTTTATTTACTACCATATTCTTATCATAATTATCACCACAATTATCAGTAAAATACTCTGGATATATTGTTTTCTTAGTTCAATTTTTCCTTCATTTATTTAATATATCCCAGACTCCTTTTATATTATTTTTATTTTCATTTAACATTTTCCTGTAGTACAATTTTTTACTAGTTCGTATTATTTCAGTTAATTTATTTTTATATGTTTTATATCTTTTTTCAGATTCTTTGGTTCTTAATTTAATGAAATTTTTATAGAGATAATTTTTCTTTTTACAAGCATTTTGTAGCCCCTTGGTTAACCACGGGCAATTTTTGTATATATGTTTTTATTAATTTCTTTAATTGGACAGTTTTTATCATATAATGTGTTATGACCCGAGCACGGCTTCTGATCGCGCTCGGGCTAAGTTATGTTTCGCTGCCGGCCTTGACAGTTGCGGGCTGTATTCTGGCCTCACCGGGCTCTTATTGTGAAAGTGCTCGGTGGGGCTTCCGCCTGTCAACGGTCGGTCAGCTGTTTGTAATTACCGTCGTTAGTGCTTCGCCTTCTTAAGCCTGGCACTGGCGGCGGTAAGACGCAGCAGTGTCAGTCGTTCTTCGTCTGAGCTACGGATACTTTGGACTGTTACCTACCTCGTCTGCCTGTGGTTGACCGTCGCTTCCCCAGGACCAGTAAGTGAGCTGTTAGCCTTACCCCTCCCCGGTGTGAGTAGACCTCTGTGTGTCTCTGCCTCAGCAGCCTGTGTAGTCATTACTCCATCAACCTTGCCGTGTATGACCGTCTCCTCCTATGGACCTGTAAGAGAGCTGTTAAGCCTTATGCCTCCGGATGTGTGTAGACTTATGTGTCATTGCCCCTTCATCTTGTGTTGTTACTTTTCACCGTAATAAAACTCACTGAAACTCATTGGTGACTGTGTGGCGTCTTATGGTGGCTCGCGAGGGCCACCACATGACAGTACACTGCTGCCAAAATGGCGTTTACGGTGACGCCAACCCGGACGCAATTCACCAGTGGGTTCGAGTTTTTGGACATTTGCTTTTTCCTGTCTGGGTACTGTGTATGTGAAGAATGCCGTCGCGGAGGGGCCGCGTTGGAGTCCGAGCCACGAGCTGACAGGTGTGCTGGAAGTCGTGGATGAGCTGCTCATCTCCGCTTCCCTGTTGGATTATGACCACGGCATACACTGGTACCTGGACGCTGCCGAAGATATTCTTTGTCATCTCTCTCCCCGCTACGCCGACCACCCGGAAGTCGACTCGAGGAGGGAAGACATCGCCGCGCAACGCGAAATATACCTGATGATGGAGGAGGAACGCGGTATGAAGCAGGAGAAGAGGCCCTCCTGCTCTTTGCCTATGGATCCCGATCCTGTCCTCGATCCGTTTCAGGAGTTCGCACCGTCTGGGGGCCGGCGAAGGCGTCGGCGCCACGGCCGGGCGCATCTTTGGCAAGCTCCTGCTCCGGATCCAGTTCCGGGCCACCGGGATGACCCCCTCAATCAGCCAGCTGCTGTGAGTGAGCTGAGTCCTGTGCCGGTGGGCTCCGTCCATGGGTCCTTTTCTACCACCCAGCGAGCGAGGGAAGGAGCAATGTCCACTACAGCTGATACCATCTTCCCTCCGGGAGACAGGCAAGTCCAATTTCACTGTCCTATGTATCATAGTGATCTGTCTTGTCTGACTCCTGGGGGTGAAGCTCGGGGTTTGCAGCTCCCTGAGTTTCTTTCCCCAGCTGTAGCCTTTTGTACTAAACCTGCTGCCTCTGTGTCTCCTCCTGCTGAGCGGTCCTCGGCGTTAGTCCCACGCCGTCGAACGAGGGGGAGGCCTGCGGCTCTGGGAAATATCCCGGCCCTGCAGCCCCTTGTTTTGGACAGAGGAGGGAGAACAGACTGCGATGAGGAGCCAGTGCCGACGAGAGAGCGTCCCAGGGGTCCTCAGGGATGCAGCCCAAGTCAGCAGTTGAGGGTCCTCTGCCCCCACGCCATACGGGTTATTGGCGTGGACGCCAGCGCGTGAGGATCCAGCTGCAGGAGACCATCAGGCCGGCTGTGGAACCCGACGCAGCCGAGTGGGAGCCCGACGACGAGTGTCTTCTTGAATCTGGATCGGCGAAGTCCTGGACGGCTCCAGAGCCCGAGTGCAGGCAAGTGCCCTTCCTTGTTTTCCTGTATGGTGTGTTTAGAGCATTTTTGCCTGCCTCATGGGGAGGCGAGTGAGGGGCAGCCGTCCGCTGCACCCGAGCTCGTCTCGCTGGGCTCTGGCGCTGCCGGTAGAACTGATCCCGGTCCTCTTCTGTTTTCTGAGCACCTCCACAGCGTTACCGGTCCGGAGCCAGTCAAGGTCACGGGACTGGGGGTTCCAGGTTCGGAGATGGAGGTCGTCGCTCGGTGCAGTCCTGACCCAGTCGGGGTCCGACGTGTGGGGCTGAGGTGACCCAGTCGGGGGTCCGACGTGTGGGCCGAGGTGACCCAATCGGGGTCCGATGTGGGTGCAGCGATGACCCAATCGGGGTCCGACGTGGGTGCAGTGATGACCCAATCGGGGTCCGACGAGGTCCAGTGGGGGTCCAGCGCAGGTGCGGCTGCGACCCAATCAGGATTCGAGGGGGTCCAATCTTTGGTTGTAACCCTCTCAGGAGCCACCAGCTGGGGGCCGTTAGAGGTTTGTGTTTGGCAGACTGGTGCTCTCCTGTCTTGTCGTCTTCAGGCGGGCGGCTGCATGCATTTCCTCCACGGTCCTGGTGGTTGTGGGATGCGGGTCGGCCACCCGAGGAACTGCTTCGTGCGTTCGGCGTCTTGGGTTGGCCACCCAATAAACTGTGTTTGCTACGGGGTGACCTGGTTCGGCCACCAGAGGACTTGTTTCTGGGGGCCTGGGACTGGGGTAAGCCACCTGATCATGTACTGTGTTTGTGGGACTATCTGTGGGCCCATACGGTGCCTAGTCATGTCAAGTACGGTTAGCAATTTTTTTTTTTTGTTGCTTCACGTAGTCATAGTCAAGTCAAGGCAATTTTAGATTGCCTCATGTTTCTTTTTTTGTAAGCCATGGTTTAGTCATAGTTACGTCAAGTCAGAGCAATTTTAGATTGCTCCATGTTTCTTTTTTTTTGGAAGCCACAGTCTATCTATAGCTAAGTTATGTCAGAGCAATTTTAGATTGCCTCACGTTTGTTTTTTTTTTTTTGAAAGCCACGGTCTCGTCATAGCCAAGTTATGTTAAAGCAGTTTTAGTTTGCTCCATGTGTGTTTGTATGTATTTCTTGTTTTGTTTGTGTTTAGGTTGCCTCATGTGTTTGTGTTCCTTCACCTGAACAACGAGAGCAAGTTTTTAGCCAAAGTCAAATTCCTTGTATGTGTTGTGCATACTTGGCCAATAAAGCTGATTCTGATTCTGATTCTGATTCTGATTCTGAAAGGCAGTCTAGTTATAGTCACGGTATGCCAAGCAATTTTAGATTGCTCCACGTGTGTTTGCATGTATTTCTTGTTTTGTTTGTGCTTAGGTTGCCTCATGTGTTTTTTGAAAGTCACAGTCTAGTCATAGTCACGTTATGCCAAGCAATTTTAGATTGCTCCATGTGTGTTTCCATGTAATTTTTTGTTTCCATAGTTATCGGTGTTTTTCCATTATTTCTTCTTCCATAGTTATTCGTGTGTTTCCAGGTATTTCTTGTTCCATAGTTATCATGTATTGAGGTTGTTTGAGAGTATGATTTTGGCATGTTAAGTTTGGGTTTTTGAAGAGATCCTTACTTTGAGTTCTTTACCATGTGGGATTATGTACTTTGGAGTTAGACAGGTTGTCTGTGGTCCCTGTGGGAAGATGTTCGGTGTCAGGTGCTTATGCTCTTTATGGTTTTGTATCCCTTGTATTTTTTTTTTTAGTCATGTCCTTGTTTTTTTCTGGTTTCGACATGGTTCTGGAGAAATTGATGTATTCTTTTTCCTTTTGGTTTAAGGTCTCGTTCATGGTTGGTTCTCTCCCTCCACATCTGTCCCCCAACCTCCCACCCTGGGGGTGGGTGTGGGGGGGGGCCAGGGTGGTTCCTTGGGGCATTCGGAAGTCCACCCGTGGAGGGAGGGTACTGTTATGACCCGAGCGCGATCAGACGCCGCGCGGGTAGGGCTAAGTTATGTTTCTATTCATTGCTGCAAAGTGGGAAGAAATCGGAATGCCTGAACCCGCCAAGTCTGCGCCCAAGAAGGGCTCCAAGAAAGCCGTGACCAAGACCACTGGTAAAGGAGGCAAGAAGAAGAGGAAGACCAGGAGGGAGAGTTATGCTATCTACGTTTACAAGGTACTGAAGCAGGTCCACCCTGACACCGGTATCTCCTCCAAGGCCATGAGCATCATGAACTCCTTTGTCAACGACATCTTTGAGCACATCGCCTCCGAGGCCTCTCGTTTGGCCCACTACAACAAGCGCTCACCT
The DNA here is from genome assembly GCA_020510985.1 of Pholidichthys leucotaenia. Classification (NCBI taxonomy): domain Eukaryota; kingdom Metazoa; phylum Chordata; class Actinopteri; order Cichliformes; family Pholidichthyidae; genus Pholidichthys; species Pholidichthys leucotaenia. The sequence continues at coordinate 179,876,444 of CM035845.1, forward strand.
CCAGGGAGATCCAGACCGCAGTGCGCCTCCTGCTGCCCCGTGAGCTGGCCAAGCACGCCGTGTCTGAGGGAACCAAGGCTGTTACCAAGTACACCAGCTCCAAGTAAACTCCTGACTACACTGATATCAACTGACTACACTAATATCAACTGTCAAGGCTGCCGGCCTTGACAGTTGCGGGCTGTATTCTGGCCTCACAGGGCTCTTATTGTGAAAGTGCTCGGTGGGGCTTCCGCCTGTCAACGGTCGGTCAGCTGTTTGTAATTACCGTCGTTAGTGCTTCACCTTCTTAAGCCCGGCACTGGCGGCGGTAAGACGCAGCAGTGTCAGTCGTTCTTCGTCTGAGCTACGGATGCTTTGGACTGTTACCTACCTCGTCTGCCTGTGGTTGACCGTCGCTTCCCCAGGACCAGTAAGTGAGCTGTTAGCCTTACCCCTCCCGGTGTGAGTAGACCTCTGTGTGTCTCTGCCTCAGCAGCCTGTGTAGTCATTACTCCATCAACATTGCCTGTGTATGACCGTCTCCTCCTATGGACCTGTAAGAGAGCTGTTTAGCCTTACACCTCCGGATGTGTGTAGACTTATGTGTCATTGCCCCTGCATCTTGTGTTGTTACTTTTCACCGTAATAAAACTCACTGAAACTCACTGGTGACTGTGTGGCTTCTTATGGTGGCTCGCGAGGGCCACCGCATGACATAATGATTTAAATATATCAATAAATTTATCATATGCCAAGTCCACTTTTTTCTCTCTATAGACAACATCCCAATTCTGTAACATTAAGTCTTCTTTTAAATCACTGATTCTATCTTCTGTTCGTATTCTTTTAAAGATAATCTTTTTACATGGTTTATTATTATTCTTACTCTCATTAGCCCCATAATTAACATCTAAAGAAACAAATACAGGCAGGTGGTCACTAATATCATTTATTAATATACCACTCACCATATTATATTCAATGACATTGGTAAAAATGTTGTCTATCAGGGTAGCACAGTGTGTCGTTATTCTCGTAGGTTTTGTAATTATGGAAATAAGGTTAAGCTATACATTGTATCTAAGAAATCTTCAGTTGGTTTGTGTTGTTTTGTTTTCATTAAATCTATATTAAAGTCACCACAAATAAAGATATCTTTTTGTCTTATTTTTGCATACATCTTTTCCATCCCATTTCTAAATTTTTTTTTAGTATTTTTAAGTACTTTTCCCTGTTTTCTGAGAGCCCTGGCTTGTCTAGCTATTTCAGAGTTCTTTTTTGTTAAATGTTCATTTATATAGACAGCCGTTCCTCTCATTTTTTTTTTCTTGTCGCAGAAGATCAGTTTTTGCTTTCCTGCTGACGAATCGGATGATGATCGCTGGTTTTCCTTTACTGTCTTTCCTAGGTAACGTGTGGCAAGCAGAAATAGTCTTATTGTCCACAACAATGATTTTAGAGTTGAAAATGAGTGAAAATGAGGGAGCTGAAACTCCTGATGGCCAGTGACTTCACCCCTGCGTTGCAGCACGGACCACTCTCAGCAGATTCAGAAACAAAAGTGCCACGGTAAATACTCAATTTCACAACAGCGCTTCATTCTGTGGGTATAGACCAGGAACCAAATGTGTCTATCCGGATATTCTGGCCTTGTGTGTGTGCGATGCCCGCAGTGAACCGTGATTTTGCAACCCGCTGCATACCCACTAGAGTGGTTGGATCCACAGTCTCTGCAGAGAGTGGAGCAGGAGAGCGGAGACTAGTGGAGTTTGCACAAGTCTGTGTGGAGCATCCAAGGGCTCGCTCCATAAACTGTCCATTCGGCTGCTGGTAGTTTTTCAGTTATGCTTTTTTCTTTCAGCCAAAACAAAACAGTCTTCTTTTTTTCCAAAATTGTATCAAAAGTCTTTGGGGTCTGGATGGAGGACTTTCGGGGTCCGGATCTGGACCGGAGTCTGCCAGTTGGTGACCCCTGACCTAGACCCTCTTATAGGTTGCTAGTCATGAGGCTAACCCCCTCAAGTTAGCAAGCTGCACACGACCTTGTGCAGGTAAGTAAAACAGGAGCAATTAGCATTTCTTCAACTTGCCACTACTCTTGTACTGGCTGGACTGGCAACATACCATTTACTGGTAGTTTAATGGCAGTAGCTTTGTCCCTAGTTTGCCATGCCACTACGAAGCGGCAGGCCAACTAGTCTGTTGCTACAACATAATTAATGTTGTGTGGTTTCCTGGGCTGCCCTCTGTCCCTTCAAGACTGTCAATGCATCTCTTTCCTCAGCTGGGGGAGGATTTTCCTATCTCCAGCCAAACTTATAAAACTCTGGAAGTGGCTGAGCAGAAATGAGCCTTTTCTTGTGTGATTGCTGACAACATTTCTATAGCCTACGCCAGCAAAGGCTTTTCCATGCCCCGGGGTGTCAGGGCATGCTCTACGAGGGGCATGGGCACTTCTTGGCCTTTATTTAAGCAAGTGATTTTGGCTGACATCTGTCTGTGCTGCATCTAATTGGGTAACGCTGCACACTTTTGTCCATTGTTATTGCTAGGACATGATGGCTCCTTCGGTAACCCATTCCATTCTTTTGGCTGATATCTGCCTGCCCTTAGGCATAGGCGTGGCACTTTATACTAAAGTACTCCGGTGGACCAAATGGTAAGGTTTGTAAGGTTATTAATATAACCACTGTTTCCTAAAGGTGGGAACTAGGTACAACTTTATAGGGCAGTGGAGACCTAAAAGTCTGGGATGTGGACTGGTGAGCAGAGGGTTGTCAGTTCAATCCCCAGCCCAGCAGGATCAGATCTGGGTGGGACAGATAACATAGCAGTGTTTGCCCCATCCTCCTAAATCCCACTGTCGTGCCCTTGAGCAAGGCCCTTAACCCCAACTGCTCCAGTGGAGCTGTTCAGTGGCCACAGGTCAATCTGTGGTTGTACTGAGCAGCTCCCAGGTGAGAATGTGAACAGGGTTGTCCTTGAAAAAGAGAGGTTGCCTCTCCATGGAACTTCACTGTATAAATAAAGATTAAATAAAATAAAATACACACCGTAGCCCTGCCTCATGCTGGCAATCAACAGCTTAAGGAGTGAAGAAGGCACATGATGGGGAAGGATTTGGATGGAGTCCCACCTGTGCCATCACTCACACCTGCCTGAAGGTGTGAATAAATGTTTGCTTAAGTGACATGCACACGAAATGTGTTTCCCATACTGAGTTGTACTGCAGATCCCTTCTTTGGGGAACAGTGGATTAAATTTATGACCTTATGTTCTTTTTCTTGTCCAAGAAAAGTGCTATATAAATCTGATGCATTATTATTGTTATTATTATTATTATTATTATTATTAAGAGAGCATGTTTTCTTGAATGAAGTAAAATATTTCTTTTTAAACTAAGAGTATCAAGTTTGGACTTCCGGTTATGGCTGCCACGTAGGACGGACGTGTCTCGCTCTGCTCTGCTCCTGGAGAAAAAAAATCGGCAAATAACTCTCTCATTTGGGACAGAACGTATCCCAGCAGTTGGGGCGAGGATATGTCGGCGAAGCCTAAGGCTGGAAAACCAGGAAAGGAAAAAGCGAGCCGCCGAAACACCGTCCAAATTAACGGACTTTCAGGTCTGTGACGCAGCAAACAAGGCTCCATATATGGCGGAGGAGGCTGCGGCGGTGCGATTTCTGCGGGAATGGCGCAGATAGCGCTGATGGCTGCCATGAGTTCAATGAGAGCGGACTTTCCCTCTAGATTTGATGGATTATGACAGCGTTGGAAGGAATAAGAAAGGAATTGGGTTGACTGTGTAGAACGAACGGCGCAGATGGAGCTCCGTCTCGCTAGTGCTGAAGATGACGTCACCCGTCTTCATTAAAGGTGCGCACTTTGGAAAAAAAAAATAAATCTCTGGAAGATAAATTTTGATTGGAATCTCGGTCGAGACAGAATAATTTGAGGCTGGTGGGTCTTTCCAGAGGAATCAGAAGGTCGGGGACGTATGTTCCTTTCTGGAAAAGTGGATTCCGGAGGTGCTGGGCAGCGAGGAGTTGCAATCAGCAGTGTTCTGGAAAAAGCACATCTTATTGGCCCACGGAGAGATAAGGGACCCGCCGAGGACCTTAATTATGAAGTTTCTTAGCAACAGAGACAGGATGAAGATCTTCAACGCTGCACTGTGCTAAAGGAGAGATTAAACACCCAGGACCAGCAGGGTGCGGTTCTACCCAGATTTGGCCACAGGAATCCAGCAATTGAGGGAAGCAGTTTGATCCCGTACGTAAGGAGCTGCGCAACCTTGGGATTCGTCATGGTGTAATCTATCCTGCGAGACTGCTGACCACGTATGAGGGGCAGAACCCACATTTTCAAGACCCCAGAGGAGGCGCAGGAGTTCATCAAGAAGATCAAAGAAGAAGAAGAGACTGGTGGGAGCTAAGCATGAACAAAATATAAGGTAGAATAATAAGCATTTGCACAGGCAATCTGACTGACATGAAGTAAATATAAGTTTACAAAAATATAGATTGTTAATATATATTAAAAAAACAAAACAAAAACAAAACAAACACAAAAAAAAAAAACTATGATGTACAAAGTTGTTAAAAAATTTTGGAGTTAAGTTGGAAAACTACAGAGGAGAGTTAATTTAACGTCATTAAAAGCAGTAGAGTTAGGGGTGATTGGGAGGATGAAGAAGTAGTGGTCTTAGGCTGTTCCCGTGGGTGTGGAACGGTCGATGGCTATATCGGGAGACAGAATTTTCTTATGATTTTGGGGGGTTTGCCACAAGTGTGGGAAGGGGGGAAATTTGTTTGTGTTAGTTTGTAGGATGAATGTTCAACCACTCAATGTTTTTGCTTCTCTGTATGAGCATGTTTACACTGCAAGGTAATCCCAAACTCTCTATTGATCATGGACCAAAGTGATTAACCTTAATTTAACTTCATGGAATTGCAGAGGTCTACCAAAATTAAAAAACATAAACAAGTTATGAATAAAATAAAGGACATGGGTTCAAGAATTGTGTTTTTACAAGAAACTCATCTGATAGAGGAGGATGTTAAAAGAATTAGGAGTAGATGTGCAGGGAAGTGTATTCACCTCTTCATTTTCATCCCGAGCCAGGGGAGTTATGACTCTCATACATAAATCAGTTCCTTTTCAAGTGAAAAATGTAATTGGAGACAAAATTGGAAGATATGTAATCATTCAAGGTTCTTTGCTATAAGAAAATATAAATCTTGTGAACTTATATGGTCCCAATATAGATGATCAGAAGTTCTTTGCTAATTTATTTCTCACTTATCATCACTTACAGGGCAACATATAATAGCAGGGATTTTAATTGTACATTGAATCCAGGTGTGGATAGAATCAACAGGACTGGATTGTACGCACATTGGATGTAGGATGACTATTAATCATTTTATGAAAGAAATTGAGATTGTTAGATATATGGAGAGAAATGAAACCACAAGTTAAAGCCTATTCTTGTTATTCCAGTACCTACAAGACATTTCACGTATTGATTATTTTTTGATTTCCACAGAATTAAGATCCAAGATTCAAAACTGCTTTTATGATAACATCGTGATCTCTGATCATGCACCCTGTTGTCTAATATATGTAGATAAAAAATTGACAAAGGAATCAGGTAGATGGCAATTTCAGCATAAATGGCTTCAGGTTGAGGAATTTGTCAAGTATATAGAAAAACAGATAGACGAGTTCTTTGACATCAATACTACACAAACATCAGCATGTGTAAAGTGGGAGGCTTTCAAAGCTTTTATTAGGGGACATATTATTAGTTATACAGGATCAAAATCTAAGAAGACTCGAGAGGAGAGAGCTAAATTGGAACATAAAAATAAAAAATCTTCAGGAAAAAGTGTATGCAGGAAGTGACCCCAAGGTTGGAGAATGAAATTACTGATTTTGAGAGCTGAATACGACAAAAAATCAGCGAATAGAGCTGCCTCGAGTCTTCTAAGATTGAAACAATCTTTTTATGAACAAGGTGAAAAATCGGGAAAATTATTAGCATGGCAGATTAAACAATTGGAAATTAAAACACCAATTACCAGTATTATAAGTAAAGGACAGGTAGTTATAGATCCTTTAGAAATTAATAGAGCCTTTAGAGATTACTATGAAAAATTATATGATACCAAAAATGAACCTGATTTAACAAAACTAAATGGGTTTTTGAACGAACTATCTATACCGTGTATTCCAAATGAAAACAGGGAGATATTGGATTCTAAAATTAGTCAAGAAGAAGTTGGGCTAGCCATTGATAATATGAAATCAGGAAAAAGTGCAGGACCAGATGGTCTTCCAGTTGACCTTTATAAAAAATTTAAGAATAAATTAATAAAACCTTTTTTGGAAATGGTTTTAGAAGCATTTCAAAATAATAATTTACCATCATACATAAATAATGCCTTAATTATACTGCTGCCAAAACCAGGTAAGCCCTCTAATAAATGTGAAAATATGAGACCAATAAGCCTATTAAACGCCGACCTTAAGATAATCTGTAAAATTTTAGCAAGACGAATACAAGAAATTTTACCAAATATTATTAATCGAGATCAGAATGGCTTTATAAAGGGTAGACAAGGCTTCCATAATGTAAGAAGACTATTTAATATTATTTATTTTAATAAAGAAGCACCGGTTACAGCTCTCCTATCATTGGACGCCGAAAAGGCCTTTGATAGAGTTGAATGGCCCTTTCTTTTTGAAGTCCTACAAAGGTTTGGACTTGGAAATAATTTCATAAAATGGGTTCAAATAATATACAATAATGCTACAGCAGAAATCTAACAAATAACAATATTTCAAAACCAATAAAAATCAATAGAGGATGTCGACAAGGCTGTCCACTTTCACCTTTACTGTTTACTATGGCAATTGAACCTTTAGCGATAGCGATACGTTTACATCACAAATATATGGAATTAAAGTTGGACCAACAGAACATAAAATCTCCCTGTACGCCGATGATATAATTTTGTTTATGTCGAATCTAAAAAAATCAATTCCAACCTTGTTGAATTTAATAAAGAATTTTGGGGAAATATCAGGATATAAAATAAATAAAACTAAATCTTCAATATTAATGCTAAATGAGACCCAGAGAAATTACCCAGCCCCTGAGGGTAAATCAATTCAATGTGTAAATCAGTTTAAATATTTAGGAATCCAAATTATGCCTAAGCTAGAATCAGTCGCCAGTGTCAACTATGAAGCCTTAATGTCAGATATCAATGAGTTACTCAGAGATGGATGTCACTACCAATGTCGATGATCGGGAGAATCAATATACTTAAAGTAATATTATACCTAAAATACTTTATTTATTTCACTACATTCCCTTATCACCACCTTTAGATCTATTCTCAAGAATAAAAAAAAAGTTAGTGGAATTTATATGGAACAACAGGAGGGCTAGATTACGTTTGTCTTTATTATATTTACCATTTGATCGTGGAGGTCTGAAATGTCCAAATTTTATGTTGTATTATTGGTCGGCACAACTGAGGTCTATGACATATTATTTTTCATCAAATGATCTCCCTCACTGGACTGAAATGGAATCATACAATTTACCTTTACCTCTTCCCATATTCATATACTCAGATTCGGCAAAAAAAATTACAAAAACAAGTTAAAAATCCATTTGTAAAGCATATGATCAAAATATGGTGTGAAGCTAAAAACTATTTAAAAGAACCACAGTTATTGTCACAATTTAGTCCAATATGGGGTAATCAATATTTTAAACCAGGGAGAGCGGACGCTGTATTTAAAGTATGGAATTTAAAAGGGATACAAAAGATTCAGGATTTATATTTGCCATGTGCAGACAACATAATGTCTTTTGAAGAGCTGAGGATCAAATTTAATCTCAATAGAACACATTTTTTTAAATATCTTCAACTTAGAAACTTTATTCGATCAAATCAAAATAAAGCTCTCACTCGACCTATTTATTCATCCTTGGAAAAATGATGATGAAAGTTAGTAAAAGAAAGGGTATTATTCAGAGTTTTATAACTCATTGACACTATCTTCAAGTGAAAATTCACTGAAAGATTAAACTACTGGAAAGAAGATCTGCAAATTGAAATTTCAGAGGAACAATGGGAATTGGCTTGTACAGAAGCTCAAACCAAATCAATAAATGCACGGCCTTAAATTGATACATTTCAAATGGTTAATGCGGATGTATGTTACCACCGGAGGAGTTAAATAGATATAACAAAAATATACCAGATACATGCACAAAATGCATGGAAAGTAAAGGAACCCTATTTCATTGTTTATGGGAATGTAGATTAATAAGAATGTTTAGGGAAGAGGTGAGGGTAACAATTGAAAAAATAATCTCAAAACAAATCATATTGAATCCTAAACTGTTTTTGTTGGGTCTGTACCCAGAAAAGCATAATTTTAATAAAAGTGTAAAGAACATTCATAGACCTCAGTTTGCTTAATGCCAAAAAATGTATTGCACTATTATGGAAAAAAGACTCATAGACCAGATGTGACTCAGTGGTTAAGACAGATGTTAACAAACCTTCCATTAGAAAGAATAACATATATACTAAAATCAAAGGAAATTGTGTTTGAGAATATATGGAGACCTTTTATTGATTATGTAAAAAATTTAAACATAACTCTTGAAGAAGAAGGTGAATGATGTGTGTGGACCTTGTAAATTCCAAACTGGTGAACATAATATGTAACTTATGTATTGGATTGTCTAGACTAAACAGAGGAGCATTGTTGAAGACTTGATTTTGTGGTGGTTGGTGGTGTTTTTAGTGCATTTTTTTTTTTTTTTTGTAGTACTTTAGTGTTAGTGTTTGATTGTTTGTATCATGTTTGTTAAAAAAAAAAAAAAAAGGTTCAATAAAGATATTGTGGAAAAAAAAGAGTATCAAGTTTAAACACTGACCAGTTATTAATTAATAACATGCATCTTAACTTCATAAGTTGCAATGTTTTTTTTCTTTAATTTTAATTTCCTTATGATTTTAAGGCAGCAATTAAACTTGAGATTTTACCCCCGTATCTCACGAAGCAGTGAATGCTGGTGATTTGGGGATTTTGTGAGGGTTCATCACGGTTCATAAAAGGTTACCAAACAGTTCACAAACAGTTTTTAAGGTCCCAAACAGTGTTTCTTGTCGACTTTAATCCATTTTGGAATAAGGCTGTAACATAACAAAATGTGGAAGAAGTGAAGCGCTGTGAATACTTTCTGGATGCACTGTAAATATGTGTGTTTTATGTTTTCTGAAGTCTGGAATGTAGCTATTAAAACACGTGATTTTGGAGCATTTATTCCTTGAACTTCCACCTGCTATCATTTAGACCACAGCTGGTCATGGCTATAACCATATCAAGTCAAAAAATTTTAATTTAATTATCAAGTCAAAGTCAACTTTATTGTCCGTTCTGCCATATGTACAGCACATACAGAGAATTGAAATTATGTTACTCTGAGACCCACGGTGCAACAAGATAAACACTAAGTAGGAAATATGAATGTAAAGTATAACATCTAACACCAAACATTAAAGTGCTGATGACACGTGTAACCCTTGCCTTATGTTAATTAGGTAAGGGAAATTACCCAGTGTAGACCAGCTGCTAGGTTCGTAAGGGTTACAATAGGGAATTAAAATGAGTGTGGAATGAAATAGCTGGAGGCAAGAAATGAGCAATAACAGTTGTTATTTATAGGGAAAAAGGGAGCAATATATACAGACAATTTACCACTATACAAATATACAACGGCCGGTATGAAATAAAACCCCAAAGATGTCCTACTGAGCTCAGTGTTTGTTTGTCCTTTCGGTGTAGTCATTTGACCAGTCAAGATTTCTTGTATCTCCAGACTCGGGTTTCTTTCCTCTTTTAAAGCGGCGACTTGGGTTGTTACCACTTTGAGTCCTGGGCACTGGAGAGAGGAAGGATGCTCTTCAATCGAGATCTTGGTTAGATCTCGGTTCAATCTCGGTTCAGTCTCGGGTCAGGCTCACCATCTCCATTTGGAGAGAATCCAGGATCCAGAAGGTTCTTGATTGGCAACCAAAAAAAACCTAGCCAAGATGAGGTTTCAGTGTGAATACAGCAAAGGACACAGCCACAATGCCCCTCACGCTCGTGCTCCCGTCAACAAGAAGAGGTATCTGTGTGAATCAGACCGCTTCACAACCTCTCTCGTCCGCGCTCATATCGTGAAAGACAGACTTCCAGCCGAGTGCCTCAGCACTTTGCTCGGAAGGCAGGGCTAATATTGCTCTTAACGAATGGAAAGACCCAGATCACCCAACGTGACCATGAAACGGAAATTTAAAAGTTGGATAACGAGGATCACACTTCCTCTTCCCCAAAATAACCATTTGAAGAGGATGATAAAATAAAGGCAGCGTTGGATTTTTAATAGCTTTATTATCATCCGCCTTCATCAGAACTCGGCTCCAGCCCCATAGTGTGAGCAGGCTGAAGCCTCGTTCCTCCAGCTCTCAAAGAGGAGCGAAGACACATGGTGTGTGTGTCCCGCAGTTGCAGAGTCAGAAAGAGAGGCAGGTTTACAGCACAGTGCAGCATATATACTCAACTCAAACAATACATCAAAGACATTCACAGCAGTCGATCTGGGCATTTGCATATCAGAGGTACAGACAGGATGCATGAACACAATGCATGGATGACACTTTAACCTCACAGCTGTAAACGCAGCATGCAGCGGAAAAAACCCAGGAGTGCGAGCTGACTGTCTCTGTGTGTTGTGGGGGGGTTGAATTCAACCCGCTACACTGCTCCCCCCCAGAGGGCACGGTAGGGGACCGTGACCTCGATGTTGCAGTTTGGGCAGCGAGCAGGGAAAACTCTGTGCAGGAGGAGGGGGGGGGGGTAGTACATGCTGACCGGGCGCGGGAAAATCGTTCGAGTCGCGCCAAAAGTGTTTGCTGCTCCGCGATGTCCCGTCTGAACATGCGGAGATCAGAAGAAGAAAAAAATTTGTCTCTGACTCCTCCCGTGGCCATGAAGAAAAGCAGGAGCGGCTGTAAGAAAAAAAAAGAAACAAAAGCAGAGGGACTGGCGTGTTGGCTTTAGGTGCAGGAGCAACCCCAAAGCCCCCCAGGAACAGCTGACGGCTGAATTCCCCTTGTGTGCCATGGCTAAGACCATAAAGTCCAGTGAACAAGCTGCGGCCTCAGGTGTACAAGCAAGCCTGAAGGGCCAGTGAGTGGCAGAAGGAAGGCGGTCAGTGGAAGCCATTATTGCCCCATGCGTGGTGTGCCGTCCTCGTAACTCCCCTGTGCGCGCGCGCGGGGGTTCCGTGCTTGGGTGGGCCGCTGGAGAGGAAATCAGGGTCGGAAACTTGGTGGAAATCGGCGCAGTCTGCGCCGAAAAACATCTCTGACGAGCCGTGGCTGCAGATTAGTCATGGTGCGTTCAGGTCCACGTGTGCTCCGTCGGCCATGGGAGTCGCCCGCATGTGCTCTGATGTGGAGGAGCTGCGCGGCCGGTCCCGCATGGATGTGCCGATCTCGGCGAGGGCGCGCCATGACGTTCTCTGCCACTTACCCGGTCTTGGTTGATGTCCTGAGAGCAGCTCGCCCGCCATGGGCTCTGCATCGAGGCGGGCAGACCAGTCAGGCCGCTGTGACGGAGCATTCATGCCCGGGTGCTGCGTTCGCTGGCCGCTCGTTTTCTTTAGTCTCGGATCGCCAGCGTGGCTGCTCAGATCAGAAGGTTGCGTTTGCACAAAACGTGTGCATACCGGGGTCACCAGTGAAGAGGATGATAAAATAAAGGCAGCGTTGGATTTTTAATAGCTTTATTATCATCCGCCTTCATCAGAACTCGGCTTCAGCCCCATAGTGTGAGCAGGCTGAAGCCTCGTTCCTCCAGCTCTCAAAGAGGAGCGAAGACACATGGTGTGTGTGTCCCGCAGTTGCAGAGTCAGAAAGAGAGGCAGGTTTACAGCACAGTGCAGCATATATACTCAGCTCAAACAATACATCAAAGACATTCACAGCAGTCGATCTGGGCATTTGCATATCAGAGGTACAGACAGGATGCATGAACACAATGCATGGATGACACTTTAACCTCACAGCTGTAAACGCAGCATGCAGCGGAAAAAACCCAGGAGTGCGAGCTGATTGTCTCTGTGTGTTGTGGGGGGGTTGAATTCAACCCGCTACACCGTTTTTCAAAATAAAATCACACACTTCCATTAATACAAATGAAATCTGAGAAAAAGGGTCATTTTCTCAGCTGGGTTACACACGTTCTTGACTTCCTCTAATTTTTCAACACATAATACAATATTATGAAATAGGTTGGACTGTGCAGTTCTAAGTCAAACAGGCTTTTTTTTCACGCCAACATCCGACGTTTTCATGAGCACAACGTCACTCATTGCATCAGTGGCTGGAACACCCCCCGGCCATGTTGTAACGTCATCGACGGAACACAGCGCTTGGCTGCCCTTTGTACACACAGGATGGAAGCGGTTGAAAACATCGATGATGGTTCCAGCACATGTAGTCTGGAATTGGTTTGTGTTGTCCAATCTTCAGATGATTATAGTTCCGAAGAATGGGATGACAGTGAAGAATCTGGGGGCATCAAATCGTATAGGTTTGAGCCGTGCCAAGCGGGCATTGTGCCTAGCGAGTCAGACTCAGTGACAGTCAGCTGTTCATGTTTTGTGTGCATCATCTGCCATGTTGTCAGCTAGCCAATATTGCCAACACTATCACGGCATGTTAGCCACTCCACACAGCCGTGGTTCTGTTGTGTCCCTTGTAGCGGTGTCGGCTCTGGGGTGCAACCGTGGTTAACACGTCTTCTCTCCATGTTCGCTGGCTGATGTCGGCCCCGAACGCCTACCGTTTGTGTTTCTGTGTATTTTTTGTAAGTCTTCACTTTTTGGGATCAGTTTTTATGTTCAATACATGTGCTGTGGTGAATCCTGCACTTAAATCCTTGTGTAAATCCTCGCTATTTACGCGTAAATCCTCCCTCTCCATGCACTCTTACACAGGGCAGGGAGAGGGCACATGAAATAACGAGGATTTACATGTAGGGTTCACCACAGAACATTTAATATAGAACGACAGACAATTCCCAAAAAGTGAAGACGTACAAAAAACACACTTACTGATGGCGTTCGGGGGCAGACATCGGCCAGAGAACGAATGAGAGGAGACGTGTTAGCCACAAGTGCGCCCCAGAGCCAACATCGCTACAAGGACACACCTGGGCGAGGACCGGGAAACATGATCAGTGGGAGTTTCAATCAGCTGGTGATAATGATAGAGGGGGGGTGTCCGGACCAGTGAGATGTAAGCATGTGATCACAGAAAATAGGTCAAAGCTGCGCGTAAATCCATTAATCCTTCCTCTCCTCCGTGCGCTCCTCCTGTCTAAAAGCACACCAGGAGGCTTATGACAGTAGGAGCTGAAGCGTGTGATGTGGTCCTGTGTTTATCTAAGCCCGAGACACAACGTGAAGGCATAGCCGTAAAATTAAAACAAGAAACCAGAGAAAATGTGAGCTACAAAGCTGCTGTCATTCTAGTTAACAACACTGGAGTGCGTTCTGTCGATTACGTCATTGGGGTGCCACCCTTAATTCGGTGGGCGATGCGGCGGCATGAAATAAAGTAGCGAAGTGAGGTTTTGAATAGGTTTATTATCATACCGCCGTCACAGGAACTCCGCTCCAGCCCTTGTGTGAGCAGACTGGAGCGGGTCCTCAGGCTCTCAGCAAAGTGACACAGGATGTGTGTGTCAGCAGCAGTTGAAGGAATGAGAGCTAGATTTACAGAATAATGCAGCTTATATACCCAACTACAGACAATACATGAAAGGCATTCACAGCAGTAGGTATGGGCATTTGCATGTGAGAGACACACATAACAATGAGGAGATTGCAAGCCAGGATTCGCCTCTGCTCCAGAACTGCAGGACAAAAGAGGTTACAAGGCACATATTGTCATCAGTGTATAGACACAGTAAGGACAGGAAGCATGAACACAATGCATGAATGGCACATTAACATCACAGTAGTGAGCCGGAAAAAGCCAGAAGAAGCGGGCTGTCTGTAGACATTAATACATACATTGCTGTGCCTGTTCAGTCTGTTGTGGGGGTTCCCACAGGCGGCACCACAGTCCAGTCAACGGCTGCGTTTTTTTTGATGATAACTAGTTTATGCAGGCGCTGTTGTAAATGTTATATTAATCATAGACAATGACTTTTGGGTTTACACAACATGCTAAAAAAACGTCAAAAATGTGTCATCAGCACTTTAAACATCAAACATCAATGCAAAGAAAACCAATACCCAAACAGAAGCTAACTAAAAATATTAAGGGTGTGCAAAATAACTAAATACAATAAAAACTAGAAAAGCACTCGGAGAGCGCAGACCTCCGCCAAGCGCCACAGTTCCCCCCATACAGTGTTTAATATCATAAATATTAATCCTACATTTATTTAGTCTAACTTTATAGATTCGTTGATCATGAAAAAAATTTAAAAAAAGAAAACAACCTCCTTGGCGGAGGTAAAAAAAAAAAAAAGAATCCTTTAAAAAATTCCTGGATCCAGACGGTGATCCGGATCACCACCAAAATCTAATCATCTGTAGGATACCCCATTTCTGACAATCTCTGAAAATTTCATGAAAATCCGTCCATAACTTTTTGAGTTATCTTGCTAACAAACAAACAAACAAACAAACAAACAAACAGACAGACAGACAAACCAACGCCAATGAAAACATAACCTCCTTGGCCGAGGTAATTGAGATCGCATGTAGTAACTTCAGGCACATATCAGGGCACATAGAGGGTTAAAGTGGGATGTAGTGCAAAGAGAGCAGTCCATTGCTGTATAAAGTGACTGGTGCAGCCCTGAGATCAGTGTGTGTGTGTGAACAGTTCCTGGATGACATAGTTCAGTTTTTGAAGCTCCTGAAATCACTGTGTGCATGTGTGGGAGTGAACAGTACCTGGGGATGGCAGAGTTCAGTTGTTGAAGGGGGGGTCAGAGTCTAGGATTTATGTATGTGTGTGGGGGGGGGGGCAAAAGGGGGACAGAGGGCAGAGCAGGGAGAGAGTTGAGCTTCTTGACAGCCTGGTGGATGAAGCTGTCCTTGAGTCTGCTGGTCCTGGCCTAGAGACTCTGCAGTCTCCTCTCTGATGGCAGAAGACTGAGGAAGCTGTGTAATTGGTGGGTGGGACCACCTGCAATGCAGAGGGCTTTGCACATGAGGCAGGTGCTGTAGGTGGCCTCAAAGGACGGGAGAGAGACACCAACGATCTTAGCTGTTCTCACTATGCACTGGAGGGTCTTGCAGCAGGACGCGGTGCAGGCACCATACCACACAGTGATGCAGCTGGTCAGGATGCTCTTGATTGTGCCTCTGTACACATGATGGGAGCCAGGGCTTTGGCTCTTCTCAGTTTGTGGAGGAAGTAGAGATGCTGCTGAGCTTTCTTGGCCAGTGATATAGTGTTGGTGGTCCAGGAGAGGTCCTCTGTAATGTGCACACCCAGGAACTTGGTGCTGCTCACCCTCTCCACAGCAGCACTATTGATGGTCAGGGGAGCATGCTGGGTGTGCGCTCTTGTGAAGTCCACAACAATCTCCTTTGTCTTCTCCATGTTCAGAGAGATATTGTTGTCTCCGCACCACATGGCAGGGTGGCTCACCTCACTCCCGTAGTTTCTCTCGTCTCTGTTGTTGATGAGACCCACCACAGTTGTGTTGTCCGCAAACTTGATGAAGAGGTTGGAGCTGTGTGTCATGTACAGTCATGGGTCAGCAGAATGAAGAGGAGGGGGCTCAGCACACATCCTTGGGGTGCCCCTGTGTTCAGAGTGATGGTGCTAGATGTGTTACTGCCAACCTGTACTGCCTGCAGTCTCCCCATCAGGAAGTCCAACAGCCAGTTACACAGTGATGTGTTAAGCCCCAGTTGGTCCAGTTTGTGGATGAGCTGTTGGGGGATGATTGTGTTGAATGTTGAACTAAAGTCTATGAACAGCATTCTGACGTAGGAGTCCTTTGTGTCCAGGTGTGTGAGGGCTGAGTAGAGGCAGCAGAGATGGCATCATCAGTCAAATGACTGGACCGGTATGCAAACTGGAACAGGTCCAGAGAGGGGGGCAGGGCAGACCTGATGTGCTGCATGACCACCCGCTCAAAGCACTTCATGATGATGGGAGTGAGTGCAATTGGACAGTAGTCATTGTAGCAGGAGAGAGACAACTTCTTGGGGACTTGAATGATGGTGGTGGCTTTGAAGCACGTGGGGACAACACCCTGTCTCAGTGAGATGTTGAAGATGTCCATAAAGATACCTGTGAGTTCCTTTGCACAGCCTCTCAGTACACAACCAGGTATATCATCAGGACCTGGAGCTTTGCATGCATTGATCCTGCCAAGGGATCTCCTCACGCTGTCCAGGGACAGTGTAATCACCTGATTGCTAGGAGGAGGTGGTGACTTCTGTGCAGGGGTACTGTTGAGTGCATCAAAGTGAGCAAAGAAGTCATTCAGCTCGTTCAGCAGAGAGGTGGAGCTGTCGCAGGTCTGTGGTGTGGACTTGTAGTCCGTGATGGTATGTATCCCCCACCACAGACTCCGAATGTCTCTGCTGTTGCTGAAACGGTGGGCTATCCTCCTGGAGTGCTGCCTCTTGGCTCGTCTGATGCATCAGGACAGGTTGGCCCTAGCTGTCCTCAGGCCCACCTTGTCCCCAGCTCTGAAGGCAGCGTTCCAAGCTTTCAGGAGCTTGTAGACCTCCCCTGTGAGCCATGGTTTCTGATTGGCCTGAACAGTGATGGTCTTGGTCTCCGTGGCATCATCAATGCACTTTGCGATGTAGGCAGTAACAGTCTGTGTACTCCTGCAGATCTGTGGTGTTGTTGTAGGTGGCAGCCTGCTTGAATATGTTCCAGTCAGTGGCGGTGAAGCAGTCTTGAAGTGCCTCAAAGGACCCTTCCAGCCATACACGGACCTGTTTCCTGACTGGTTTGGTGACTTTAACCAGTTGTCTGTATGCTGGAATTAGCATAACAAGTGATGTGGTCAAAGGCACCGAGGTGGGGGAGGGGGAGGGCCTTATACGCTCCTCTCTGGTTGGTGAAAACATGGTCCAATGTGTTGTTTTCCTGTCTAGGAAAGTTGATGTGTTGGTGTAGTTCAAGAAACATAGTCTTATATAAGGAATTATGCCCACATAAGGAGTTATTACCAGAAAGACCAGATGGCGGAGTGAGTGGTCTCAGTTTTGCAGGCTCTTGCAGCTTGGGTCAGTTTTTTTGGTTGTGGTTCAGCCGGTCTCGATTCGGGGGTCAGACTCGATCTCTGTTTTTGGGAGTTGTTTTGCGCTCGCTGTGAGAACTGGACTTTTGGGACTGCTCTCATTCGTGAGTGAACTGATTGGTGTTTCTCTTCGTGGTTCGCTGCTACGCTTAACCCGAAGCGTTTGCTAGGCTAACGCTGTAGCTAACGCCATAGCTAGTCGTAGCATCTAGCACCGACACGGAGAAGCGACTCTGTCCCCGGTGATTGAGGCTTGCTGGAGGAACAAGCCGAGGCAGCAGTTGGACGGGAGCCAAATCGGAGTTCAACTACAGCGGTGGTGGGAGACGGGGACCAGTGGAGGACCACCGGGGCCCCAGCCGGAGTCGGAGCCCAGTTGCAGCGGCGGGGCTCGGCGGAGGAACTACTGAGGCAGACGGCAGTAGGCCGCGGGGCTCAGCGGAGGGTCTACCGGGACTCCAGCTGGACAGAAGCAGGATCGGAGCTCGGCTGCAGCGGCGGTGGGCGGCGGGACTTGGTGGAGGAGCTTCCAGTGCCCCGGCTGGACAGGAGCTCGGTTATGGCGGCGGTAAGCAGCAAGACTAGTACCGGAGGGGGCTAGCTGAGGCCCAGCTGGATTCGAGGTCGGTCGGATCGGACACCGGCAACACCAGCAGAGATTGTTTTACTATCCACAGGTCAGTAAAAATGCCACCAAAGAAGGAGGAAATGGAAGAGATCAACAAATCTCTGAACTTCTTGTCAGAAGAACTGACCAAAATGGTTAGTCAGCAGGCTAAAATAATAGAGCTAATGGAAGATGTCCGAGAATTAAAATTAACAATTAAGGAAAAAGACAAAAAAATTGCAGACTTGGAGCGACGCGTCGAGGATCTTGAACAATGTTCTCGTATGGATGATCTAATTATAAGTGGACTAGACATTAAATATCAATCATATGCTCATGCTACAGCAGGATTGAGAGGAGAGGATGCTCCCCTGAGTGAATCAGTCTCCCTGGAAAACCAGGTGCTTCAGTTCCTTGATAGTGGAGATATAAAGGTCGAAGCAAATGCAATTTCAGCCCGTCATGCTTTACCCAGTAGATTAGTTTATTTGACAGGGACAGTGCAATAAACATAGACAATTAATCAAAGACAATCAATCTGATGTGTTGCACATAGAGTGTATAGCTATTAGCTAATTTGCAACTCTTGTCCCTGGATGGGCTTTAGAAAAAAGAATCAAGATAAAAAAATATACACAATAACCACATACATCAATGCAGAAAAATTATAAATACACAATTATAAATATTATAAATATTATAAATACACAAATATAACAGCCTGACTCACATTTAACATAAATATTATAAATATTATAAATACACAAATATAACAGCCTGACTCACATTTAACACATATAACATAACTCACATTTGCCTATTTCAGGCCTTCCTCCCTCCGTCACTCACTATAAACAAACACATTTATTCCTTCCCTTCATTCACTCTCACTTTGCAGACAATTAATTCATACATGAGTACATTCTTGTTTATTTTTCAGCCAGTTTTTATGATGCGCTTTGTGAACAGAAGGGTAAAGAATGACATACTGAGGCAGGCCAGAAAACTACGGGGAACAGAAGTTTACCTAAATGAACATCTAACAAAAACTAATGCTGAAATAGCACGGCAAGCATGGATGCTGAAAAGACAAAATAAGATATAGGCAACATGGACAAGAAATTGTAGAGTTTGGATCAAACTAAATGGAACACGTGAGGAAGCAAAGAGTATAATAATCAGGGATGTTACTGACTTAAATAAATACAGATGAACACTGATTAAGAAAATTAAGAGACTATAAAAATCCATATCCACACACACGGCAAGAATAGTTCTTTTGACATACCATGTCAATGTACTTTAAAAAAAATAAAATAAAATAAACAAAACAAACAAAAAAACTTATGACTGACTTGAGTAGACATCAATTATCCCCAGTTGGAGGAAGTCATTTGACACAAAGTGAGGAAATTCAAACTTTGAAAATATGCCATTATGCTGAACATAAACTACAAGAGGTGGAAAATGATATTGATCCTGATAACCACTTTTTCAATAATATTCATAATCATTGTGAATATTACACCGAAAAGCAATTCAAAAGTCAAGTGCAACTAGATGGTAAACTATCAATAATACACTTCAACAGCAGAAGTCTTAACCGGAGTGGTGGCTCAGTAACCGGAGTGGTGGCTCAGTTGGTAGAGCATCCGCCCCACACCCGGGAGGCAGGGGTTCAAATCCCGGCCGGGTCATACCAAAGACCATATAAAAATGGTGCTTTCTGCCTTCTAGCGTGGTGCTCCGCATAATGGAATGGGGAAAGTAAAGTTACACACAGAGCTACCAGAGGACTGACCCCCCGCTGTAGCTTTCACTACTTACAGTAGCTGTGTGGCCTAGGGTCAGAGAAACGGAGATAGGCGCCGCCCATATACACCTTCAGGTGTGAAGGGATTAACTAACTATAGGTGTAAACTTGTAAATGGAATGTCCTTTGCACTACCAGGGATTTTGGAATGTGTTACCATTGAGATTGACCAAGATAAAACAAAAAATCTAATTATAAGTTGTATATGTAGAACGCCGGGAACTTGCATTGAGACATTCAGAGATAAATTAGTCGAGCTGTACAATAATATTACTAGTAAGAAAATGGTAGTAATTTGTGGAGATTTCAATATTGATTTACTAAATCCATATCAACAAAATGTAATTACAGAGTTCATGAATTCTGTGTACAGCATGAGTCTATATCCCACAATAGCACATCCCAGTAGAATCACAGTCCACACTGCTACACTTATTGACAACCTGTTTGTTAATATTATTGATAAGAAAATAGAAAGTGGATTTTTGATAAATGATATAAGTGACCATTTGCCAACCTTTGCACTTATCCATGGCCACACGGGGGCCAATACAGAAAAAAATTTAAAATTGTTCAGATATAAATCACAAAATGCAATCAGTTCTTTTAAAGAAGACTTGCTGAAGCAAGACTGGACAAAAGTCTATGTATCAGATGTAAATGAAGCCTATGACACATTTATAAACACTGTAACCACTCTTTATGAAAAAAATTGTCCATTAGTAAAGAAAAAGCTTAAACATAAATTTGCCGATAAGCCATGGTTAACCAAAGGATTACAAAAGGCGTGTAAAAAGAAAAATTTATTATATAAAGCTTTTCTAAAGAAAAGGACAAAAGAAGCAGAGCAGTGGTATAAAACATACAAAAATAAGTTAACATATATAATAAGATGTAGTAAAAGAGACTATTACAGTAAAGAATACAGTAAAGTATTACAGCACGACTCCTCACCCTCTGCCTGAACACCACTCAAGGCCCAGTCACCCTCGTCAGTGTGTATGCCCCAACACTGACAGCCACATCAGAGGCAAAAGACAAGTTCTATGACAATCTCGCAACAACTGTCAGGATCATCCCCAACTCTGAACAATTCATTCTCCTTGGAGACTTCAATGCCAGAGTGGGTGCTGACCATGACTCCTGGCCCTCCTGTCTTGGACCATTTGGCGTGGGCAGAATGAACGACAACGGACAGCGGCTGCTCGAGTTCTGCACATATCACGATCTGTGCATCACAAACTCATTCTTCAAGACCAAGCCCCAACACAAGGTTTCCTGGTGACATCCGCGCTCAAAGCACTGGCACCAGCTGGACTTGATCCTGACCAGGCGCACCTCACTGAAGAATGTCCTAATCACCCGTTCGTTCCAGAGTGCAGATTGCGACTCAGACCATTCATTGGTGTGTTGCAAGGTCAAGCTGCAGCTGAAGAAATTCCATCATGCTAGACAGCCTGGAAAGGCATGGATTGACACCAGCAAGATGGCCCAACCAGAACTTGTTGAGCAGTTTGCCTCCACCTTTGAGAAGGAACTTGGTGTACCACAAGAAGGAGAATCTGCAAAGCAGAAGTGGGAAGAGCTGCGAAACACCATCCACCACACAGCCTTGGCTACCTTTGGGAGGAAGACCTCGAAGTCACAGGACTGGTTTGATGCCAAGTTGACTGAGATGACCCCCGTCATTGAAGCCAAGCACTCAGCACTTGTTGAGTATAAGAAGTACCCAAACGAGAAGAATCTCCAGATTCTCAGGGCTGCGAGAAGCAAAGTTCAGCAGACTGCTCGGCGCTGTGCCAACGAGTACTGGACTCAGCTCAGCCAAGACATTCAAACCGCTGCCATAACAGGGAACATCCGTGGTATGTACGATGGCATCAAGAAAGCACTTGGTCCAGCTTAGAGCAAGACGGCCCCCCTCAAATCCTCCACTGGGTAGATGATCACAGAAAAGAACAAGCAGATGGAGAGATGGGTGGAACACTACTCCGACCTCTACTCCAGACAGAACACCGTGACATCGTCAGCCCTTGATGCCATCAACTGCCTGCCATCCATGGATGAACTTGACGCCGAGCCAACTCATCGACGAACTCAGCAAGGCCATTGATAGCTTGGCCGCTGGCAAGGCACCCGGCAACGACGGCATACCCCCCGACCTGATCAAGCACTGCAAGACTGCCCTACTGCTGCCATTGCATGACGTCCTCTGCCAGTGCTGGAAGAAAGGTGCCGTACCACAGGACATGAGGGACGCCAAGATCATCCCCCTCTACAAAAACAAAGGGGAGAGAAGCGACTGCAACAACTACAGGGGCATCTCCCTCCTCAGCGTTGTTGGCAAAGTCTACGCACGAGTTGTTCTCGTTCGTCTACAGAAGCTTGCCGAACGTGTCTACCCCGAGTCTCAGTGTGGCTTCCGTGCCGAGCGATCAACGGTAGACATGATATTCTCCATCCGCCAACTCCAGGAGAAATGCAGAGAATAGAACATGCCCCTGTACGTCGCCTTCATCGACCTCACCAAAGCATTCGATCTGGTCAGCAGAGAGGGCCTTTTCAAGATCCTGCCAAAGATAGGATGCCCACCAAAGTTGCAAAGCCTCATCGAATTGTTTCACACCAACATGCAGGGGATAGTGCAGCACGACGGCAACGTCTCAGAGCCATTCAGCATATGCAGCGGAGTGAAACAGGGCTGTGTACTTGCTCCAACCCTCTTTGGGATTTTCTTTGCTATGCTCCTGAGGCATGCCTTCAGCACAGCAACAGAGGGAATCTACCTGCACACAAGATCTGACGGCAGGCTTTTCAACCTTGCCCGCCTGAAAGCCAGAACCAAAGTACGCGAGGCTGTAATCAGAGACATGCTGTTCGCAGACGACGCTGCAGTCGCAACCCACACACAGCAGGAGCTTCAGACCCTGATGGACCGCTTCTCCCAGGCATGCAAGGACTTCGGGCTTACCATCAGCCTGAAGAAGACTAACGTCTTGGTGCAAGGCACGGAAGCACCACCAACCATCACCATCGACGACTACGAGCTGGAGGTCGTGAATCAGTTCACGTACCTGGGGTCCACGATCAGCAACAACCTCTCCCTTGATACGGAGATCGACAAGGGGATTGGAAAATCAGCCTTCACACTCGCTCACCTCACCACACGAGTGTGGGAGAATCCCAAACTCTCTGTCAAGACGAAGATGGCAGTGTACAACGCCTGCGTCATCAGCACACTGCTCTATGGGAGTGAGACGTGGACAACATACGCCCGGCAGGAAACGAGACTGAACTCCTTCCACTTGCGCTGCATTCGCCACATCCTGGACATATCCTGGCAGGACAAAGTGCCCAACACAGAAGTTCTGTCCCGCGCCGGCCTTCCCTCCATGTTCACTCTACTCAAGCAGCGCAGGCTCCGCTGGCTAGGCCACGTTCACCGTATGGAGGATGGCAGAATCCCCAAAGACGTCCTCTACGGAGAACTGGCGACTGGCAGGAGAGACGTTGGCCGCCCACAGCTGCACTTTAGAGACGTCTGCAAGAGAGACATGAAGGCCCTGGAGATCAACTCAGAGCGCTGGGAGGACCTTGCAACGGACCGCTCCAAATGGAGAGGCACCCTGACCAGACAGCTCAAGGCGGGTGAAGAGAGACTGACTGCTGCAGCAGATGAAAAAAGGACCCGCAGGAAGAACCGCCACAGACCCAGCAGCACGGAGACCACCCACAAGTGCGACCTGTGTGACAGGGACTGCCATTCGTGCATTGGCCTGTTCAGCCACAGGCGGTGCTGTTCCAGCAGAGTAGACGTTTAGGATTCTCTTCCATGGTCATCATAGACCGATGGAGGCCGACGAAATTATATAATAAGATGTAGTAAAAGAGACTATTACAGTAAAGAACTGGAGAAAAACAGAGACTGTTACATGTGGCTCTAGGGAGCCACACAATGAGGGCCGAGGGCGAGCCAGTGAGTTGAGATGTTTTATTATAAATGAAGGTTTAGGACAAGGGATAAGGAACACGGGGTAAGGAACACGGTCTTGCTGACCGAAAGCACAGCTACTCATACACAGGGTTACACTCACGAGTAGAACGGCACAGGAGTAACGAGCTGGCACTGGACATAAGGATGCCAAGCCAAGGATACTCACAGCGGGGAACACTCACAAGAATACTGTAAGCAGAGCAGGGAGGACTGACGCCAGAAATAGGGGTTTCAGCCTGTAGTGCTTTAAGTCGCAGCCCCGAGTGATCGAGGCTGCTCCTTTTTATCCTCATTAGCAGCGCCCCAGCTGATGAGGATTAATTGGCCCCAGCCGTCCCGTAATACTGACAGCTGGGAGCCAGCTGGGACACTGGCCAATGAGAGGCAGGGATGAGGAGACATGGGCTGAGTGCCGAGGCGGTGTCTCATTCCATGGTGACAGAGCCCCCCCCTCAAGGTCTGGCTCCCGAACGACCAGGAACATCCCAGCTCCCCCCCCCCCCACCTAGGGTGGGCGGAAGGGGGGCAGGACCGGAGGGGGAGATGCAAAGGGAAGGACCAATGTAGGGTAGCAGGGCAGAGAGAAGAAAAAAAAAAACCCAGATACAATACACCACACAGAGGAAAAAATTAACCCAGAGCCCAGATGGGGAGAAAACTGAGTTAGGACACAAGTTACACACTACTCAAATAACACAAACGATGTGTAGCCTAGGGCACGGAAGGGAGGGAAAACAAAACCACCAAAAAGGTAACAGGACAAAAACGCTGAGTACGAGTGATAAATAACAAAAACACAATACACAACGCTAAATGGAACAGGATGAGGTGATCACAGAGCATGGTTGATAAAGAAAACCAAAACACATTACTCCATGAAACAAAAGCGGGGCTAAGACCAGGACAAGAATGATAGGAATGATGTGCACCGGTAAGTAAAAAAAAGATAACAAAATACACGGTGCCATATGCAAAGAAGGAACCCTAGGAGAATAACGGTGACAGGGTAACAGGACAACGATTCGTGGACTGGTGCCATCGGAACTGCCTCCAGATCAACGCGAGGAAAACTAAGGAGCTGGTGGTGGACTGCCGCAGGCATGGGCAGCCCCTCACAGTACCAGTAAATATACAGGGAACAGACATCGAGATGGTGACATCCTATAAGTACCTGGGTATTCATCTGAACAATAAACTAGACTGGTCACACAATACTGATGCACTCTACAAGAAGGGACAGCGCAGGCTGTTCCTGCTGAGGAGACTCAGGTCTTTTGGTGTACAAGGGGCGCTGCTGAAGTCATTCTATGACACGGTGGTGGCATCAGCCATCACTTTTGGAGTGGTCTGCTGGGGCAGTGGCATTACTGCAGCCGATAGGAAGAGACTGAACAAACTGATTAAGAAAGCTAGCTCTGTCCTGGGGCAGCGCCTTGATCCGATGGAGGAGATAGGAGAGAGAAGGACGGTGGCTAAACTGTCATCTCTGCTGGAGTCCGAGTTCCACCCTATGCAGGACATACTGAATGCACTGAGGAGCTCATTTAGCAGCAGACTACATCATCCCAGGTGCACAACCGAGAGGTTTCGTAGGTCCTTCCTACCAACGGCTGTCAGACTGTACAACCTAAGCAGGGCTGCTCGCAGAGATAGCAAAAAGACGTAACAAACTAATAGTTTTTTGAATGCAAAAGATGCAATAGACTTACACAATGGTCCTCTCCGGCATACAACTAGGAACATACCGGTCGCTATGGAGGGTGAGAATATGTATGGGCACATAATCATACCATGTAGGATAACTAAGTAGACGGTTATGCTGTTTCATTCCATCTAGCAACAATGCTCTGCACTGTGTGTGTTTATATATTTGCATATTTATTCCATCTAGCTACAATGCTCCGTACTGTGGGTGTTTATATATTTATATATCTACATATTATTCCATCTAGCTACATTGCTCCGCACTGTGTGTGTTTATATACTTGCATATTTATTCCACCTAGCTGCAATGCTCCGTACTGTGGGTGTTTATATATTAAGATAAGATAAGATAAGATAAGCCTTTATTAGTCCCACAACGGGGAAATTCCAGGATTGCAACAGCACAGGGATAGCAACACTCAGAGCATCAAAAGAGAGAGGAAGGGGAAAAAAAACTCGGAATCGAGCCGCTGTTGCAAAAGGCAGCCGACTGGTGTGGCGCCGAGAGACTATTAACAGTGGTATACAAACGTTATAAAAATTACCTCGATAAATCAGTGTGTTAAGTATAATTTTAAAAAATGAACTTATGATATAATGCTGTTTACACTGAAATGAGCTGCCTTCATATTCTTCCTCCTCATTTTGTACAAGTGTAAAAAATAATTTTCATATGATAAGTTGATATATTAATTATCCTTAGAGGCCTAGTGAATTTACACTGAAACGATAATTAAACTGGACGTCTGTCGTAAGCTAGTCATGCTACAGCAGAGCGACGCCGCTCAGTTCAAACCAGACCACGCTTCCTCAATGTCAGCCATCTTTAACAGTTGTCAACGTGTCGTCAGTGAGGTTACACAGCTTCTCTTCAAATGCACAATTGCAAAAACCCCACTTTATAATCTATATTATTCCCATAAAAAATAAGACTTAATTTATAGCAATAATGTAAAATGAATCTCATCTCCCATCTGTTGACGCCGTTAACATCTGTATGTACACAAAAAAAATAGAGTAAACTGATGCTACAGTCTCTTTTTGTTACAGTACACTTTTCTTCTGCTAACACTGAATGGACCAATCGGTGCACTTCTTTCAACAAACAACACAAAAGTCAATTTTAAAAAATGTGCTAAAAACTCTCCACTAGCATTAATATATTAATAATTTATCTTATAGTTTGATTTTAGCTTCCGCCATCCAAACTCCTGATTATAGCTAGCTCGACTCCACCTTGTCCCTTTTCGCTCCCTGAAGACCAACACTTCCTGACATCGCTGAGATCCCCGCACTTAAATTAAAAAAACAAAAAAAAACAAAAACAGGAGCAGTTTACGACGGCAAGCCATTGGTCCTTTAAATACTGTTCAGTACTGGAATGTTTTTAGACTCTAATACCTGATACGAGTAAGTGAGCCATTAAAAAATACAAACAAGAATAAAAACTCCTTCTGGACACAATAAATAGCTATCCTTCATATAGTGCAGTAATACAGTACTCACACTACACCTACAGTAATTGCACATGCAACTGCCCCCCCCCCCCCCCGCTGCCATCTTTATCATTCCCGTCACTTCCTATTTCCAAAATCAAATTTCCAAAGTCTGTTCTGGGACTTCCCTGCAGCTAAAACCAAGGGGTTCCCAGCATGGAGCCCTGGGGGATGCCATCCCATGCTGAGGCAGAGCTTGCAGTCCAAGGCGAAATGATCTGGGTTACAGGTAGTTTGGTTAATTCCAGTTAATAACACGAGCAGTAACATCTCTACAATTCCTTCTCCTCCATCATCAGATACTCTGCACTGGTCGTCAGAAGTCGTATCAGTTTCAGTCATGGCGAAGACTCTCGCGGCGTCCATGCTGGAATGATCCTTGGGTTGTTAATGGTGGTGTCTGTTGCTCCACCCTCCCCCAGCGCTCCTACAGGTCTCCATCTGAAGGCGGCAGACACAGCTTGTAGAGCCTTGGAGCTGCTGAAGGCATCTGGTCCATCACCTTCAGGTTCTTGGCAGAGAGCTCCACCCGTGCTCCCTGTTTCCTCATGATGTCCATGGTCTGCATGATGCAGCGTGGCATCAAGCCATGGTTCCGGGCCAGGATCATGGCCTGCTCCAGGGTCACGGTCAAGGTACACCTCTGCATGCCGGTGCCACACAGGGTGACGTGGCAGGCCCCCAGGCGATTGCACAGCTCCGAGGACACACACAGCACGCTGACGCCCGATGGGTGGCCCTGGGCAGCGGGGCGGACGTTGACATAGGACTGCATCAGTCTGCACAGGTCGTCCAGAGTGTTGAGAGGACGCAGCAGCTGGTCTATCTTCATGGCCGTGGTGTTGGAGTCAGTGGGGAGGTTGGACTTCTCCAGGTAGAAGGCCCTGAGTCTGCGGTAGTACACCTTCACCTTCTCCAGGGACACGGCGTTGGTGCGCTGCTGGAACTCCTCCATGGAGGACAGGTCCTGAGGACAGACGCCGTCTGGACGCTCCAGAGCTCTGGTGAAGAGGACGGTGTGGATCTTCAGACTTCCTCCATTCTGCAGCCTGCTGGGCAGCTCGCTGAAGTGACAGCTGTCCAGGAACAGGGTGACCCTCAGGGCGTGTCTGCTGCCTTCCACCTGGTACCACACCGGCGTGTTTGCCACTAGATACTCGTCATCCAGTTGCCTGAAGAACACAGTGACTTTGTCCAGGTCCAACAGGGCAGCCTTGGTGTCCTCCAGCATGGTGCGCTCCTCCTTCACATGTGGCGCCAGCGTGGACTGAAAGTGCATCAGAACCCCGATAACAGAGATCTGCTCCAACCACTTGCGGCTCGTCTCCCTGCTGTCCTCCTGGTACTCACCGGCGTTGTTGAAGCGCGACCTCAGCGCCATCAGCAGCTGCTCGGCCAGTGTGCACAGGGCGCCTGTCGCTGCCTGGCAGAAAATCACATCCCGCCGCAGCTGAAGGGACGTGTCTGTACACTTGAGCAGAGCCAGAAGCAGCTGGTTCTTCCCGTCATCCACAAATCTCTGCAGGCTGTCCACCAGAGTTTTGATGGAGGTGGGAAGGTTCCACGGGTCCTCCTGGATGTTCTTGTGGATGACGCATCGACCGCGGACCGTCCAGTCCTCTGTCTGCCTGAACTCTGGCTGCCCGTGGTCGGAGTAGAAGTGTTTGGTCTCCTCACAGGCTTTGGTCATGACGGTTCCTTTCAGGAGGCTGTTGATGGAGTCCACCTGGTTGAAAAGGTGCTCCAGGCAGCCGTGGAGTTTGTCCTGTTTGTCTGAGGAGATCCTCATGTCACACGGCAGCTCGTCTCCTGACCCCATCTCATCACTGCCCAGGTAGGAGCTGTTACTCCTCACACTCGTACAGGACAGGACCGAGTCTCTGTTGCTGTTACACTCACTGTAGGAGTCTCTGTAGCTCATGGTGTCGTGGCCCGAGTCCTCCTGGTCCTCCTCAGTCACTTTGAAGCAGACTCTCTTGATGCCGCCCTGCTCCGCCTTGTCCTGGTCACATCCGTCCTCGCAGGACGCCATCGAAGGCGACGGGTTCTCCTCATCGACCGGCGGCTTTCCGCCCCCCTGCAGCTGTGTAGGCTCAGTGATGGAGGACAGTAGCACGTCTATCTGGGCGACGTACTGCCTCATTTCCCTCACGGCAACGTCCAGGCGGCTGTACAGGTAAACGTAGGCATCCTGCGTCTCTGTGTCCTCCTGTTTGAGCAGGAAACTCAGACCGCTGTCGCCATGGCAACTCCGGCGGCCGTTCATCATGCCCTGGCCCCCGTCTGACGTCATGTCCCCACTGTCGGACTCGTCTCCCTCCAGGCCCGAACACCTCCAGGACGGGGCGCCCATGCTGGTCATGCAGTGCTGAGTGTGTGACATGGGGTTGAGCTGGGCTTGGTCGGGGTCCAGACCGATGATTGAGTTTTTACGGCCAAAGCGGATGCTGAATGTCCTGCCGGCAGATGTGGTGCTTTTGGGGTAGGAGACCTGCATCAGGTTGACGTGACAGTTGGTGGGAACGAAGTCCATGCAGCCCAGAGGGTGGGGGCTGCCACCAGCCTGTCTGAAGGAGGGACACACCTTGTTTCTCAGCTCCTCAGAAAACTGCTGGTAGCTGCTAATGCGGCGTCTGAT
Source organism: Pholidichthys leucotaenia (assembly GCA_020510985.1). Classification (NCBI taxonomy): domain Eukaryota; kingdom Metazoa; phylum Chordata; class Actinopteri; order Cichliformes; family Pholidichthyidae; genus Pholidichthys; species Pholidichthys leucotaenia. Next base: position 179,906,054 of record CM035845.1, read on the forward strand.
GCTCTCCAGCTTGGCGTCACAGATCTGTCTGAACTCCAGCTGAGGCATGGTGACCACGCGGTCGCTCTGGGAAATCAGGAGGCTGCAGTTCTGGACAAAGAGGCTGTCGTCTGCACAGAACGCCTCCAGGATCTTAGCAGAGAGGCTGAAGCAGCTTTTGGGCTCCACGATCTTCTCCAGGACATGACTCTTGATGCCAGCGGTGCTGACGTACTCGTAGACGACGGCGTGCTCCAGCTGGACGTTGTCCACCGTCAGGCTGACCAGAGGTAGGTCGTCAGAGAGGGAGAGGTGGCCCAGCTCGTAGTCTCTTCCGTTGGTGCTGTTCTCCTCCTCGTGTTCAGAGCCATTCTCCACTGGATGACATTTGAATGGGCTCTCCTCCTCCTGCTCCTCCTCCTTCTCTCCTCCTCCTCTCCATCGCTCTTCCACGTCCTCAAAGGCCCGGTACACCCAGTGACACACTTTCAGAGGCTCCTGATGGGTGTGGTGCGCAGTGAAGTGCTCCAGGACCTCCTCGTAGTCGCCATGGTTGACGTTGCTGCCGTTCACCTTCAGGATTACCTGACCGGGCTGAAGACCCGCTGCCGCTGCCTCCCAGCCTTTCCTGGTGGCATGGACGTGAGGCGGGGCAGAGCCACACAGTCTGAAGGAGAGGCTGTCTGGGTTGTCGGGGATCTTCACGATCTCTTTAGCCTTCGTGGCCACCAGCAGCCTCAGTGAGCGCCGGGCGCAGAAGGCCTGGCTGATTATGGTCTGGACCTCGGAGAGCGGCCTGAGGAACAGCAGGTCCTCGTTGATGGTAAAGATCTTCCTGCCCACCTGCAGCCCGGCCATCTCAGCGTGTGAGCCCCTGGTAACAGACTTCACCACAATGGCCTTGTTCTTCTCCTCGATCTCAAAGCCGTAGTCGTCCTCCTCGGGGTGAATCACCAGAGACTTGGCCAAGATGTTCTCGATGAGTTTGAAGTCGTTCCTCTGCAGTTGTTTGGTTTTGGTCCCCGTTCCCTCCGTTTCCTCGTCTGCGTAAAAGCGGAAGAACTGGGACTCATCTTTAAACTCACTCTTCTCCAGCACGTGGTGCATGAAGCCGTTGTTACACAGACCCACTCCCAGCATCACGGCATCCTCTCTGGTGGAGCAGTCACCCTGTGACAGGAGCCAGTCCACTAGTTTGCTGGCAGGAACCACAGATTTAAAGGTTTTCAGGTGGTGGTCTCTGTCCTTGACGACAGGCATGTAGAGGCTGTGGAGGCGGCAGTACAGCCTGACGCCCTTCGACATGATGTCCTCCATCTCGCTGCGGGCCTTGTAGGTGCCGTCGTCGTAGCGGAAGCGGTACAACACCTGCTCGTTCTTGAATTGGTGTTTGTCCGACACGTGGTGGATGATGCCGTTCTCCAGTAAAGCCTGGCCCAGGTTGACGCCTTCGTCGGGTTTGCTGATCTCTCCGCAATCCAACAGCCACGACACAAACTCATTTCCCATGAAGCACTTGGGCACGATGCTCAGCTTCCTGCGCCGGTCCTTGATCAGGTGGCGGCTCTTGGTCATCATCATGTGGTAGAGCTTCTCGCCCTTCTCTGCAATCATCATGTAGGCGTCCCGCTCCATTCCCAGCTTCAGACTCTCTCTCTGCTCCCGTTCTCTCAGGATGGCATCCAGCCACTTCTGCTTGTCCTCAGTGTTTTTCGCCATGCAGACGAACCACTTGTTTTTGGCCGTGTTGTGGATCTTCCAGCCGTTGGTCACTGTGTAGTTGTTACTGTGATAGTCAGCTGTTCCGTCCTCCACGTTCTCCACCTCCATCACCTCCGTGTTAATGCGGCCCCTGAACACGTACTGGGGCCCGTTGATGGACTTGGTCCTCTTGGTCGACTTCTTTCCTGAAACCCTGGACTTCCTCTTGCAGTAGACCAGCAGGTTGTCGAACAGGAAGAAGACACGCTCCTGGATGTTTCCCGCTGAAATCTTCAGCAGGTTGCCGTGAAGCAGCAGGTCCGTGCAGATGTCCGTCAGGTTGGTGCCCTCCCAGCCCTCGATGTGGGACTGCAGCTGCTCCAGGGCCTCCAGCTTCTCCATCTGCCTCTTGGTCTCGTTGATGTTGGAGCAGACGGCCTTCATGGCCTGCAGAGCCGCCTCCACCGCCGCGTGGTCCGTGTGCTTCTGAGGAGTCCTCTTCAGCAGCTCCTTCAGCAGCAGCGGATACTTGCAGATCCTCTGGATGGGTGTGAGCAGGTAGCCCTCCAGGGGAATATCTGTGCTCTTCTTCCCTCCCAGTAGCATACAGTGCAGCAGGAAGGTCCTGATGTGGGGGATCTTGTTCAGCTCCATGAGGAGCCGCAAAGCCTTCTCGTGGTTACTACAGTACTCGCCATAGACGGAGAAACTGTCCTTAAACTGGAGGAAGACGTGTCCCAGTGCATGATGGGGTTGGGGTTCAGGCTGCAGAGCGCCCTCCACCGTAGACAGAACCTCTCTGTGCAGCTCCAGGATGTCCTCGATGTTTGAGAAGAGAATCTTGACGTGCTCGGGTGAGAGACACTGTTGGTCATCAGCGGTTTGTCTGATCTATTTACATATTTATTCCATCTAGCTACAATGCTCTGCACTGTGTGTTCATATATTCATATATTTATTCCATCCAGCTACAATGCTCTGCACTGTGTGTCTGTGTGTGTGTGTATATATATATATTTTATAGTAATACGTACATATGTTTATTAGCTGCTCTTGCTTGCTTGTTTTTTTTCTTGCCTTCTGATTGTTGCTCTGAGTGTTGCTATCCCTGTGCTGTTGCAATCCTGGAATTTCCCCGTTGTGGGACTAATAAAGGCTTATCTTATCTTATCTTATCTTATAAGTTAAAATGCTGAGTATGGTTAATAAGGAAAGAACGCAATACACAGCACTAAATATACGGGGGGTCACCTAGGGGAATAACGGTGACAGGTTCACAGGATAACAATGAGATAAGATGCTGAGTATGGGTAATAAGGAGAGAACGCAATACACAGCACTAAATATACGGGGGGTCACCTAGAGGAATAACGGTGACAGGTTCACAGGATAACAATGAGATAAGATGCTGAGTACGGTTAATAAGGGGAAAAACAATACACAGCACACAAAACACATATTCCCCTACAGGACAAAGGAGCTCCCCGAGTGACCTTAATAATAAACAACACCCGAGGAGACGGCAGGCAGAGTCCAAAATGGTCCAATAGTTCTGGTAGTCGCCCCGCCCATTGTCCAGTTGGTAGGCCGGGGAAGAGGAAAAGTTCGGACGGCCAACTCCAGACCCAGATCCCAAGAAACCAGTCCGCCGGTAGCCGTGCCAGGCCACCCAGAAGCAACAAAGTTCATCAGGGGGTTGGACCAGATCGCCGAACCAGAAGTCTTGCGGGTCGGGCCGTCGACCCGCATCTCTCAACCACCAGGACCGTCGAGACGGACGAAGGGTCAACGCGGGTCCCGGTGGAAGACGCTCAGGGGAGAGCCGATGACGAGGGCAACGAGCGTCAGGTCGCAGGGAAACAGCCACCTCCTCACCGGACCTGGACAACGCTGGCGCAGCACCCACGTCGGACCCCAATTGGGTCTTAGGCGAACCCACGTCGGACACCGCCGAAGCAGCACCCGCGTCGGACCCAGAACCGACCTCCAACGTTGAACCTGGACCCTCCAGCATCACGAGGGACGGCAACTCCTCGCCGGTGACCCTGGAAGAAGGCTCGGGAGAAAAAACAGAACCGGGATCAGGATCACCGGCAGCGCCAGAACCCGGCGAAACGAGCTCGGATGCAGCGGGCGGCTGCACCTGGCTCATCCCCCCTAGAGACAGGCTAAAGTGCTCAAAGATATAAAGGGAGAAAAGAAAGGAGAGCACTCGCCTGATCTCAGGTTCTGACGCCGTCCAGGACTTCGAAGATCCAGGATCCATCGTCAGGAGGTCGTTGTCAGGCTCCCACTCGGCTGCGTCGGGCCCCGCAGCCAGCACGATGGTCAACACAGCTTGAGGCTCCTCCAGCTCCGGTAACCCCGCCGATGATCTACACAGCGTGAAGCCAGAAGAATCTCATCCCGCTGGACCAAACCGCTCCTCCGTGGAGACCCAGGGACACTTAATCGTCAGCGCAGGCTCCATGCAGCAGTCGGTCCTCCTCCTCCGTCCACAACGCAGCTGCGGAACCAGAACCGCAGGCGCTCTCCTGGTCCCACGACGTGGACCCGGGGCCGGGGACCGCTCGGCGGAGAGAGACACAGAGGATGCAGGATTAGGAACACAGGTTACAGCAGGTGGGGGGAGTTCAGGGAGCTGCAAACCCTGAACTCCTCCTCCAGGAGTGTGACAGAGCAAATCATTAAACTGATGTGAATAAACTATGACTTGCCTGTCTCCTGGAGGTTGGATAACGCCTGCTGCGGTGGACACTGCTTCTTCCTCTCCCCTCCCGGCAATAACGGAGGACCCCCTGGGAAACCGTCTGAGGATCGCTCGCGTAGTCTCCAGAAGAGAGCTCACCAGGCCGAGATTCCAGGCACACACAGCAGTCAGGAAGCACGTCGAGGAGGGGGGGGAAACAGCCGGGGTGAGCCAGCCCGAATGTCCAGGAGTGACAGCGGGGGAACGAGGCTCAGTGAACAAGGCTGTGAAAACTCCACGCTGACGAGACGAAGAGGTGACAGCTGCGTGGGGGGAACGGTCCTGGCGGCAGCCCAGAACTGGATCCGGATGGGGTTCGTGCAGAGGTGACTTGGCGATGTGATGGCGGCTTTTCCCAGGGGACGAAGCGAGGGGGGAACCCAGGAATCGCCGCTCCTGAGCAGAGACCGAGGCGAGGAAGGCGTTGAGCTTGGGAAAGCTTCGTTGCCCTGGAGTCCTCTCCACCAATCTCACTGCCGCCGCCACGTGCCTGAAGATGGTGAATGGAAGCACAGCGGGGCTCGCGACAGTCGCTTGGTCCCGGACGTAACTGCTGTCAGCTGCGGCTCCATGGGGGAATCCCAAGTGACGTAGTGCAGAACGGGGGAAGCCCTCTGGGTGGCGCGAACTCCCAGGCTGGAATGGGAGCAGGAACGGGGTCCCGAAGCGGGGGGCAACGTCATCCACTTCGGCGTCCTGCCGGGATTTCCATCCAACCCGCGGAGCTTCTCTCGCTGTGTAACCATGGCGTCAATCCTGGCACTGACCTCGAGATGGAATAAAGAACGAGGGTGACAGTCCAGGAGATCCTCAGCACGGCCCGGATGCCAGCGTCTCGAGTTGGAGGCGTTGTGCAGGGTGAAGAGCGTCCTGTCAACAGCCCCCGAGATGGACCCCAGCTCGTTGCCCTGGCGTCGGGAGTGACTCCTGGGAAACGGCATGCTAATGGCGCTAACACCCGGACGAGGAAGGTACAGTTCCACAAACTTACGGCCGCCGGCAACTCGTCTGGCTGCGACTTACTGTTACATGTGGCTCTAGGGAGCCACACAATGAGGGCCGAGGGCGAGCCAGTGAGTTGAGATGTTTTATTATAAATGAGGGTTTAGGACAAGGGATAAGGAACACGGGGTAAGGAACACGGTCTTGCTGACCGAAAGCACAGCTACTCATACACAGGGTTACACTCACGAGTAGAACGGCACAGGAGTAACGAGCTGGCACTGGACATAAGGATGCCAAGCCAAGGATACTCACAGCGGGGAACACTCACAAGAATACTGTAAGCAGAGCAGGGAGGACTGATGCCGGAAATAGGGGTTTCAGCCTGTAGTGCTTTAAGTCGCAGCCCCGAGTGATCAAGGCTGCTCCTTTTTATCCTCATTAGCAGCGCCCCAGCTGATGAGGATTAATTGGCCCCAGCCGTCCCGTAATACTGACAGCTGGGAGCCAGCTGGGACGCTGGCCAATGAGAGGCAGGGATGAGGAGACATGGGCTGAGCGCCGAGGCGGTGTCTCATCCCATGGTGACAGAGACAACATTAAAAATACATGGACAATACTTAACAATATTCTTGGAAATAAAAACAGAAATACAAGCTACCCAACCAATTTTTCAAAAAATAATAAAACGACTCAGAGTGTGAACGCAGCTTCACCTGCAGATGAATTTAATAACTTTTTTGTTAACATTGGTCCTAATTTGGCTCGAGAAATACCCATTATGGCACCCACAGGTGATACAATAAGCAAAAACACTGCTATAAAAGATTCCATTTTCATAAAGAACACAGACGAGAGAGAGGTCATTGAAATTGTTAAATCGTTTAAAAGTAAAACATCTACGGACTGTGATGGTATTGACATGCTCTTAGTCAAAACTATTATTGAATGCTTAGTGAAACCACTGACGTATATCTGTAACCTGTCTCTCCAAACAGGTATATTTCTCAATGCAATGAAAATAGCTAAAGTAATTCCGATATACAAGACAGGTGACAGAGGGGAACTTTCAAACTATAGACCAATTTCACTATTGCCGCAATTTTCCAAGATACTTGAAAAAATATTCAATGAGAGAATTGACAACTTTATACTGAAGAATAATTTATTGTATGAGCAGCAATATGGGTTCAGACACAAGAGCACAACTGCATTTGCTCTAATGGAATTTATAGAAAAAATATCAACTGCCGTTGAAAATAAAGAGTATTCAGTTGGGGTATTCCTGGATCTTAAAAAAGCATTTGATACAGTGGCTCATAACTTATTATTAAAGAAACTACAAAATTGTGGTATTAGGGGAGTAGCACTGTCCTGGTTATGTAGTTATTTAAAGAATAGATATCAGTATGTATGTGTTGGTAACAAAAACTTACAGTTACTGAAGGTTACTTGTGGAGTCCCACAGGGTTCAGTTTTGGGGCCATTGTTATTCAATATGTATATAAATGATATATGTAAAGTTTCAGAAAAAATGGATTTAATATTATTTGCCGATGACACTAATTTATTATGCAGTGGAAGCAATTTGGAACAACTTTTGGATACACTCGGAAAGGAATTAGGAAAGCTTAAACTGTGGTTTGATTCAAACAAATTAACGCTCAATTTAAGTAAGACAAAATTTATAGTTTTTAACAACCATCACAACAACTTAGTATCTAAACTCAGTGTAAATGGTGTAGAGATTGAAAGGGTATCCGAAACTAAATTTCTTGGTGTAATAATTGATAATAAACTGTGTTGGAAGTCACATATTAATTATATTAAAGGTAAAATATCCAAATCAATTGCAATACTACACAGAGTGAAATATTTGCTGAATCAACCCACACTATATACCTTGTATCATTCATTAATACTCCCATACATGACATATTGTACTGAAGTATGGAGAAATACATATAAAACAAACATATATCCAGTCTTTATGCTTCAGAAGAGAGCTATTAGAATAATAAAGAAAGCAGCTTACAGGGAACCAACAAACCCACTTTTTCTTAAATTGAAAGCTCTCAAGTTGAAAGATCTGGTTGACTTTAAAACTGCAGTAATAATGTTTAAAGTGAAGAATCTATCACTGCCCGCAAATATCCAAAAGCTGTTCCAAATAAGGGAGAAACAATATCATTTCAGAGGAACATGTATATTTCAAAAACCTTCAGTGAGAACTACCACCAAGCAACACTGTGTTTCAGTGCAAGGAGTCAGATTATGGAACAATTTTGGACCTGAATTAAAATCATGTACAACGCTTGGACAATTTAAACAAAAACTAAAGGAAGAAATACTCCAAACATATATACAAGATGACATGTAAAATCACATAAGGATTGTCATATCCAGTCTGCGTTGTGTTGTTGCTTAGTTTTTTTTTTTTGGGGGGGGGGGTTTGTCACATTTTGTTTTAGCTTTGTTCTGAATTGTAATCGCTCTTGTTTGTTTTTCTCTTGAATTCTTGGATGGAATATGGGTGGGCAATATAAGCTGCGGCTTCAGCCATCACCCATTTCGGATAACTTATGTTGAACTGTATAATCAGAGGAGTTATTGTCTAATTTGACCTTGTTGGATTTTCTTTCCCCCTTTGTTATATTATTCTGTTTCTTTTAATCTGTACTTTTAATCTATCGGAAATAAAGACTGATTGATTGATTGATTGATTGATTATGATGTTTTAATTTCTAGGGATGTTTTCAGTCTGTGCTTTTTTTTTCATTTTGTGATTGTTTTCTTCCTAGTATTACATTGTACTGTATATCCTGATCTGGGAGAGAGAACGAGAGAGAAGATGGAGAGGAACCATCGTTTTATTCACCAGATAGCAACAAACAAATATGGATAGAAAAAAACTCCAAATAGTCTCTGAGCCTGAACTTCAGTGAAAAAAAGATCACTGGTCACTGACACATCTGTTAGTATGCATATGTCCACTCCAGGTAGGAAGGCTACTAGATTTTGTGAATACAAATTGATTTAGTATGTAAACAAATGAAATTGCCCTCATGAATAAAGAATTATATCAATCAAACTTTTTGTATAGCACTTTTTAAACAGTAGATGCTGCGCAAAGTGCTTTACATAGATAAAAACATTAGACACATTTAGTTACATATTTTACATGATACATCCCCACCCCTTCCAACCCTCCCATAAACATACCCACAAACACAACACACACAGGCACATGCATCACCCCCTTCTTCTCTTACACACATATAAAATAAAAGAGACATTACTCGGCACCGAGGCACCACATGAAGGAGCAACCATCTTGTGGAGCCCCCCACGCTGGGAGACCACACAGTCCATAACCACAGAAGGCGCCACAGAGGCTGCCCCAACCAGGACAGGCCGGGGCTCACATCACAGCTGTAGGCAGTGGTATAAAGCTCCCACTCACCCAAGCTAGAGCGACCCACGAAACCAACACCCCTGCAGATGGGCCATGCAGCATCCGGCATGAGCAGCCCCATTGAGGAAACACTGGAGCTAAAACATAAAATACAAGATAAAACTAAGAACACATAGAGCAAAGGGAACTAAAGACCCATAGTTAGAAACTGAGCTAAGAACACATCAAAATAAGAAAATCTAAAAGCAAATGGAGCTAAGAAGAATGTAAAACAATGGAACATAAATGACTACTTCAATAATAGTTAAACGGTTTGTTAAAAGCCAAAATTTAAAAAGGTACAAAAAGAAACTAAGAACACATAAAAACAGGAACTAAAAACCCATACTTAAAAACTGAACTAAACACATCAATAAAGAGATGAGAAAATCTAAGAACAAATGGCGCCAAGAAGAACATAAAACAATGGAACATTAATGATTACTTCAGTAATAGTGAAACAGGTTTATTAAAAGCCAAATTAAAAAGGTGGGTCTTGAGTCTGTTCTTAAAAACATCTATTGACTCTGCGACCCTGAGGCTCTCTGGCAGGCTGTTCCACAGACAAGGACCATAATAGTGAAAGGATGTCACAACTCGCCGTCCCCAGTCATCTGCCTCAGCTGCGCGCACACCTGCGCCTCGTCAATCACAGACTATTTAACCCACTCGACCCAGAACATCGGTCTGGAGCCGTTTGTTAATCAACGCTCTCAATCCCTCTGCAGGATCGTTCCTTCCCGACCTGCAGCATCTCCTACCAGCAAGTAAGCTGTATTTTCACTCACCTGTCTTCCAGTCTCTCCCCTGTGCACAGGTGAATTCCCTGGCAGTGGATTCCTCCCGTCCTCGCTACCTCCTCTTCCTCCTCATCCACTCCTTGTCGAGTGCGCAGCAGGGCGCTGTCTCCCAGGCAAGAGTTCCTTTGCCAACGCCAGCCACCGTAACATCTGCAAGTAAGCAACACTCGGTACATTAACCTCGCATGGTGAAGGTTAACTCATATTCCTGTCTCTGCTCTGTCCATAGGGTTGCCTGGCTGCACAGTGTGTCATTCTGCCCCCGGCGCTCCTCGTTCACCCACAGACCATTCACATTCCGCATACACGCACCCATACATCTCTTGTTGTTGAATAAAGCCTTTGAATCTCACCTGAGCCTGCGTGCGTGTTCCCTGGGCCGGTTATTATGTCAAAGGAAGCTTCACCAAAGGTCTTGGTCTTGACTTTGGGAATCATTAAAAGGCCAGTACCAGAGGACCTCAGGGTCCCCGAGGGCTCATAAGATAAAAGCAGCTCAGATAGATAAGAAGGCCCAAGACCAGATGCTGAAGTCCAAGAACAGCATTCGCACGTAGGAGTTCTTTGAGTCCAGGTGGGTGGGGGCTGGATGGAGAGCAGCAGCAATGGCATCTTCTGTGGATCTGTTTGACCTGTATGCAAACTGAGATGGGTCATGGGAGGGAGGGAGAACGGACTTGATGTTCTGCATGACCAGCCGCTCGAAGCACTTCATTATGATGGTGGTCAGTGCTACTGGCTGGTAATTGTTGCAGCTGGATGGGACGGGCTTCTTTGGGACTGGTATTATGGTGGCAGTTTTGAAACATGTGGGGACAACAGCTTGAGTCAGGGAGATGTTGAAGATGTCAGCCAGGACATTCTTGAGCTCCTCTGCACAGTCTTTCGGGACATGACCCGGTATGTTGTCTGGACCAGCTTCCTTGCGTGGGTTGATCTTGCAGAGGGTCCTCTTCACGCTAGCCGGATCCAGACTTATGGCCTGCTCGTCTGGAGGAGTGGTCTTCTGTGCTGATGTGCTGTTTTGTGCTTCAAAGCAACCAAAGAAGTCATTTAGGTTGTTAAACACATCAGCACAGAAGACCACTCCCTCTCCCTTCCCCCTGCTTCGAGCGTCTGGTCATGCAGAAGATCAAGTCCGTCCTCCCTTCCTCCCATGACCCATCTCAGTCTGCATACAGGGCAAACAGATCTACAGAAGATGCCATCGCTGCTGCTCTCCATCCAGCCCTCACCCACCTGGACTCAAAGAACTCCTACGTGCGAATACTGTTCTTGGACTTCAGCATCCAACACAATCATCCCCCAACACCTAATACAAAAACTCAGACACTTGGGACTCAAAACCTCTCTCTGTAACTGGGTGCTGGATTTTCTTACAGGGAGGCCACAGAATGTGTGGGTTGGCAGCAACACCTCCCAGACCATCACACTGAGCACAGGGGGCCCACAAGGGTGCGTGCTCAGCCCGCTGCTCTTCACCCTACTGATCCATGACTGTGTACCAGCCTACAACACCAACCACATCATCAAGTTTGCAGATGACACGACGGTGGTGGGTGTCATCACCAACAACGAGGGAGCTCATGCTGCCAGGACATACCAGGAGGCACCATCCCGTCAGTCCAGCACCCCCCACCAGCACAGACACTCACTCTCAAGCACTCACACCCTCATGCTCTCACACGCACTCACTCGTACTCACACTGAAAAATAAGGGATGGTTGAGGATGCTGGCTCCTACATATTTGCTATAGTACTCGACCTGGGGTGTCGGTCAGAACACACAAGGCACGAGCCAGGATGGAGTTTGACCATCTACTGACGGATTGACCCTTAATAATAAGAACAGCACAGCAGCGCAATAGGCTTAGTAGCATACAGGTGGTTGCGTATGTGTGTGGTTATAAAACACATTAGAAAATATGCAGAAACAAAATTAGTAAGAACATAAAATATACTGCCGTCAACATGTACTTAAACATTACTTATGAAGGATTTAGCTAGCTTATGCATCCAGAAATGCACTACCAGTATATAACAAGATATGGATTATCAAGATAATAACAGAACTTATCTTATTAACTATTTATATTAATAACAAATGTAGAGATGACAGATTAACTTATTAATAGTATAGTAATCTCAATAGCAACTCAAACAGATCTCAAACAACACAAATTTATCCATAAAGTGTAATGCAACACTGGCAAATCATCCATTTATACATCAAAGGGCTGCCGCCATGCAGCAGAGCTGCACTGCAGCATGCACAAATCATGTGAATCTCCGACAAGGAAAAACTCCCTCAATTAAAAAATACACCATATAAAATGGACAAAACAGGTAAAAAGTGGGCATTTCAAACACACAGACTCAGGCACATCTCTATGACTAAATAACAAGTAAAAGGCAACTTAAACACGAATATGAGCAGACAACGTATGCGTGAATAACTATACCACTTAACTCAGTCGAAGTTTGGCAGATAAGGACCGTAAAACGTCAGTAACCACAGTAAACCAGTTATTAGTCTCTATAATGCAAAAGAAGCATAAACTCACTTTTTAAATAGTCACGCACACAGGAAAGGTTAGGGAAAATATGCTGTGGTCCAGGAAAACTCTGCCCAGCTAAGGGCTGCTGTTACTCCTGCAAGCTACTGCACACTGCTTCTGCGGTCACTCGGTAATGAGCATACATGCGCGCTCCCATGCACACCTCCATATTCAGCTCAGCACAGATGCTCTTCTCTCCAACTTTATTACAGCCACCCCCACATTTGTGAAACAAATGTGCTTCATGAAGAGCACTAGTGAACTTAGCCTGAGGTAGGTTCATTAGGTAATTCCAGAATAAGTCGTACAACAGGACGTGTGTAGACTCTGTCTCCAATCCTACCTTCTGCTGCTCTTACATGGCAATCTGAATTGGGAATCACTTTGACCACCCGGCCAATGGACCAGAGGGCTCGAGGCAATTGAGGGTCAGCAAGCATCACCACAGTGCCTGCCATAAAGTTAATCTGTTTCCTCCTGCCTCTTCAACCGTGGTTGCAGACTCGATAGGTAGTATCTGATGAACCTTGACCAAAAATGGTCAGTCAAGATTTGACTCTGTCTCCAGTGACGTCTGCTGAGGATTTCCGACTGTGAGTAGGCCACTGGAGGTAGTGCACTACTGGACCACCCCATGAGAAAGTGGTTTGGGGTGATAGGGTCAAGGTCTGCGATGTCAGAGGAGACATATCCTAAAGGCTTTGAGTTGAGGATTCCCTCAACCTCTATCAGGACTGTTCGCAGGACCTCCTCTGTAACTGATTGTTACCCAAGGATAATTTGCAAGGTAGCCTTAACAGAGTGAATCTCATGCTCCCAAATACCTCCAAAATGTGGTGCAGCAGGCAGGTTGAAGTGGAACTCAACCCAATGGTGCTTGGCAAGAATCTCCTTTAAGGTGGATTGCATTTCTGTGAAGGCTGCGGATAGTTCACTCTCTGCTCCACGGAAGTTGGTGCCTTGATCCGAATAAAGCTCAGCAGCTATACCTTGACGGGCTGTAAACCTACAAAGTGCCATGAGGAAAGAACCAGTGGCCATGGCAGTTAGTAGGTCAAAATGCACGGCACGCTTTGAGACATTTGAATATGAGACCCCACCTCTTCTCCGTTCTGCGACCTATCTTCACTTGGAAGGGACTGAAGCAGTCTATGCCAGTGGAGTAAAATGGTGGTTTAAATAGATGGAGGCATGGAGGTGGAAGGTCAGCCATAAATGGAGCTGAGGGCTTGCCTCTCCACCTCCAACAGTCAGGACAGGAGTGTTGTTGCTTTCTGACTGCCTCACGTCTACGCAGGATCCAGAAGGAGCATCTAATTTCTACAAATAACCACTCTGGTCCTGGGTGTTGCAACCTGCTGTCGACGTCTCTGATCAGCATTATAGTAACAGGATGTTGAGGATCCAGGAGGATTGGATATACTATTGAAAGGTCGAGCTTCTCAGCCCGGCACAGTCACCCACTCTAATGAGCCCAGAGGACTGATCAAACTCAGGGGCTAAAGTAATAAGATGACTGCTGGCTGTCACGTTTTCTTGCTCGTAGGAGGGTGTAGTCTTCTTGGAAGCAGTCCATCTGAACCCTCTGAAGACAGAAATGCTCAGCTTTCTTCTACTCTTCTGCTGAAGGTAGTCCTTCAGAGGCCGCCCCGTGGAGCTGCTGGACGGTGGCCTCGATCAACTTTTTCCAGTTGTTATACTTTCCTGCATCTGGCACAGTTGGGTCTGGATTAATGATAGGGATCCCACAGAACAGAGACTGTCGAAGCTCTGAGGTGTCCGTGACTGGTTCACTCACCTTATCCTGAGACCATTCATTTGATGGTCATAACAGAAAGTCAGGTCTATTACTCCACTGATCGGGCTGTGTGAGGTCATTTAAGGGTTTTTCTCATGTCAGATCGTCAGCAGGGTTGTCATCTGAATTTACATACCTCCAGGCCTTGGAACCGGTGAGTTCCTGCACCTCCACAATCCTGGTTCCCACAAAGATCTTGAAATGACAAGAATCTGAGTGTAGCCAGCTGAGGACTGTTGTTGAATCTTTCCAGAGCACTGTCTTCTGCAGAGGGAGGGTAAGCTTGATGTTTATCAGTTTAGCTAGTTGAGCTCCAGTAACAGCTGCGCATAGCTCCAACCTGGGCATGGAATGTTGTCTCCGTGGTGCAACCCGTGATCTGGCCATGAGGAAAGCTAAGTTTACGGTCCCATTAGGGTCCTCAGTGCAAAAGTATGCAACGGAGCCATACACCCGCTCTGAGGCGTCACAAAAGACGTGGATGTCATGAGTGACAATGGACTTGTCCAAGTAGGCAGAAACATAGCAGCGGGGCAGTTTTTAATGACATCCTCTTAGCATGTGATTCAGGTGAATATGCTGTTCTTGTGTTGCTTGATTTAACTGCTGCCTTTGACACAGTGGACCATCACATTTTAATTTCCCATTTGCGGCACTTAGTCGGCATTTGTGGCACTGCTCTCAACTTGTAAACTCTAGTACATTAACTACTGCAACTCCCTCAATTGATATCTGCTTAGATAAGTTTACTCCAATCGACCTCTTAGAGTTGGATAAAATAATTTCCTCATCTAAACCTTCATCTTGTCTTCTGGACCCTATTTCTTCCAGGTTATTTAAAATGATCTTCCCAATTATTGGTAGCCGTATTCTTCTTATCATTAATTCTTCTTTAACTCTGGGTTATGTTCCACTGGCTTTTAAAACTGCTGTAATTAAACCCTTACTTAAAAAAACCGACGCTCGATCCTTGAGTTTTGGCCAGTTATCGACCAATCTCTAATTTGCCTTTCATTTCAAAAATCTTGGAAAGAGTCGTTGCTGTGCAATTATCTGACCATTTGCAGGGAGTTGGTTTGTTTGAAGTGTTTCAATCTGGGTTCAGAGCTCATCACAGCACTGAAACTGCCTTAGTGAAGGTCTCTAATGACCTCCTGACTGCATCTGATAATGGACTTGTCTCTGTTCTTGTTCTTTTAGATCTCAGTGCAGCCTTTGACACTATCGATCATGCCATTCTACTTGATGGATTAGATAAATTAGTTGATTAGATTAGATTAATTAGATTAGTTCTAATCTTGATAGATTAGAACACTTTGTTGGACTCAGTGGAACTCCGTTGCAGTGGTTTAGATCTTATTTGCCTGATAGATTTCAATTTGTCCATATCAATGATGAATTTTCTTCCAACTCTAAGCTCAGTCACGGAGTTCCACAGGGATCTGTGTTGGGCCCTACCCTTTTTAGTCTATATATGCTCCCGTTAGGCAATATCATCAGAAAGCACTGTATACATTTTCACTGTTACACAGACGGCACACAACTATACCTGTCAATGAAGCCCAATGATTGTAATCAATTAGCCAAGTTAGATGCCTGTCTTACGGACATCAAAGCTTGGATGACTTGTAATTTTTTACTATTAAACTCTGATAAGACTGAAGTCATTCTTGTTGGCCCAAAACATCTTAGAAATTCCTTTTCAGATTACGCCCTTAATTTAGATGCTGCCACTCTCACTCTGAACAGTTCTGTGAGGAACCTTGGAGTTATTTTTGATCAAGATTTTTCCTTTAATTCACATATTAAAACTGTTTCTAAGACTGCCTTCTATCATTTACGCAATATTGCCAAGATCAGGAGCATCTTGTCTCTGAAGGATGCTGAGAAACTGATTCACGCCTTTGTCAGCTCTCGATTAGATTATTGTAATTCACTATTATCTGGTTGTCCTAAAGTATCTTTAAAAAATCTTCATTTGATTCAAAATGCTGCTGCTAGAGTTTTAACTGGTTCTAGAAAAAGAGATCATATTTCCCCGGTTCTGTCCTCCCTTCATTGGCTTCCCATAGAATTTAGAATCAAGTTTAAAATCCTTCTTCTTACTTTCAAAGCTCTTAACAATCTGGCCCCCCAATATATAAAAGATCTGATATTACCTTACATCCTAATAGAGCATTACGCTCCCAAAATGCTGGCTTACTTGTGGTGCCCAGAATCTCCAAAAGTACAGTGGGAGGCAGAGCCTTCTGCTAACAAGCCCCTTCTCTCTGGAACCAGTTACCACTCTGGATCCGGGAGTCAGACTCGGTCTCTGTTTTTAAGAACAGGGTACAATCCTTCCTTTTTAATATAGCTTACGTTTAAGGAGGGATTTTGTGTCTCTTAACCCCACTCTTGTTCTATTGTTATCTGATCCATACTGCTGGTTGACCTCCAATAATGTACTTGGCATCTTACTGTTATGTTCTTTATGTCTGTCCTCTCCATCCTCCCTATCCCCTCATCCCCAGCCAGTCGCAGCAGACGACTGCCCCTCCCTGAGCCCGGTTCTGCTAGAGGTTTCTTCCCTCCAAATGGGAGTTTTTCCTCTCCACTGTCGCTTAGTGCTTGCTCATAGGGGATCGTCTGATTGATCTGGTTACCTCCGCCAAGGACGTTATGTGATCATCGGCGTCAGTTTGTCTGTCTGTCTGTTTGTTTGTCTGTTTGTTTTTTAGCAAGATAACTCAAAAAGTTATGGACGGATTTTCATGAAATTTTCACAGATTGTGAGAAATGGGGTATCCTACAGATGATTACATTTTGGTGGTGATCCGGATCACCGTCCAGAAGAAAACCGCCATTACGGAAAATGTAATTTTCGTCAATAACTACTGAACCACTAATCCTATCATTGTGAATCCAATTGCTAGTCATATGTTTTCATGGTCAAGGAATCTGAAAACGTACACACAAACACTGTATGGGGAGAACTGTGGCGCTTGGCGGAGGTCTGCGCTCTCCGAGTGCTTTTCTAGTTCTTTCTGTGACTGTGTGTTTTTGTTTTTCTGCAGTGTAGCACCATGAGACGGCTTTTGTTGTGATGTGGCACATTATAAATAAAGCTGAATTGAACTGAATTGAATTTAGGTCCTATCTGGCAGACAGGAGTTTTAAAGTTAGCATCTCTGGATTTGAACCCTCTTCTGCTCCTCTGCCGTACAGTGTCCCACAGGGGTCAGTTCTAGGGCCCATGCTTTTTTCTCTGTACATACCTCTGCTGGGTTCCATTTTAAAAAGGCAAAGTATCTCCTTCCACATGTATGCTGATGGCTGCCAGATATATGTCCCTTTAAAACAAAAAGATGCCTCATCAGTAAACCCACTTCTGTCATGCATTGAAGACATCAAGTCTTGGATGGCCCTTAACTTTTTAAATTTCAATGATAAGAAGATAGAAGTGATGATGTTTGGACCTAGTGGGCCCCTGTGAGTCTCCTCCTGTAAACTTGGGCCCCCCTCACACGTTATGTGAAACCCACAGTCAAGGAACCTTGGTTTTATGATGGACAGTGATTTTAAATTAGACACTCAGGTTTGTTCTGTGGTAAAATCCAACTTCTTTCATCTAAGGCATTTAGCAAAAGTAAAACCCATTCTTTCTAGACCGCACCTGGAAACAGTAATCTTGTAGCCGCCAGGGGGAAAACATAATGCCTCGCATCTTAGATAAGAACAAAGTGCAGAGTTTCCTTGGAGATAACAGGAAGTTGTGAAAGTGTGATCTTTTGTGTGTCAGAGACTGCTTGGAGGATCCTTTGTGTGTCAGAGACTGTGAGGGGGATGTCAAGGGATTAAGGAAGTGAATGCAATGTGACCTTTGATGTGAATGCAATGTGACTTTTGAGCTGTAGGGAGACCTGAGTATTTAAGGGACGAGTTTTGTCTGAGATGTCCTCTTTCTACTATGCTCATGTTGGAGGTGTGTAATAAACTGCTTGAGACAAACCTGCTTCGTCATTTACACACTCCACACTGGTGACCCAAGACGAAGCATGCAACACGAAGAGAATTCCCCGGAGCCAGCCTCATTGGGAGCCCCCAGCCAAGCGTATGCCGTTACAATCCAGCTACCGGATTTTTGGCAGCACAATCCGCACTCCTGGTTCCATCTGGTTGAGGCGCAGTTCGTCCTCCGGGGGATATCGGTGGATGACACGAAATTCTACCATGTGGTCGCAAAGCTCGACACCCACACGGCTCAGCATGTGGAGAGCCTGCTGGATCAGCCACCAGCCAGCAACAAATACGGCGCGTTGAAGGCCGCACTCATCCAGCACTACACACTCTCGGTTGAGGAGAGAACAGAGAGACTTCTGGCGCCGACCGGGTTAGGAGATTGCACGGCTATTGACCTGATGGAGAGGATGCTGAGATTGAAAGGCTCGGACGACGACCACTTCATTTTTACCCACCTCTTCCTCAGGAACCTTCCGTCAGCGACGAGAGTGGCCCTGGCCAGTTCGCCGTTGCTGGCCAAGCGGGACTACCGTGCGCTAGCCCGGGAGGCACATCGGATCATCATGGCCAGCAGAGAGCTAGCGACCACGGCGGCAGCGACGGAGCTCGGCGCGACGGCCGGAGATGGCGGGGAGCCATTGATGGCAGTAGCAGAACCACCGACGACGGCGGCGGCGGGGACCAAGGAACGCGGAGGAGACACCGTTTGTTTCTACCACCACCGCTTTGCAGAGAAGGCACGCAAATGTATACCACCGTGCCAGCTCGGGAAAAGCCAAGACCGGGGGTCGGTAGCAGCTGCGGCCCTCGGGGAGGAAAACAAGCTGCTCTACTTGACGGATGCACGCTCGGGGAGGCATTTCCTCGTGGACACCGGTGCCCAGTTGAGTTTCATCATGCCGTCCTACACTGACCGGCTGGCAGGATCCAGCGGCCCCGAGATGGCAGCAGCAAACGGCTCGGAGATTAAGACCTTAGGTGAGAGGACTCTACTTCTGTCGCTACACGGCCGTGCATTTGAGTGGACTTTTGTCATAGCAGCATTGAATTTCAATATATTGGGGGCTGATTTTTTGTGCTCACATGGTTTGTTGGTTGATGTCGCTAACAGGCGCCTGGTTAATGCACTGTCCTTTGATTCTATTCCCTGTACAGCTCGAGCGTCCCGGCCAACAGCACAAGCCAACGTCACAGCTGCAAGCGGTAAGTTCCACACACTGCTCACTCAGTTCCCAGCACTCACAGTCCCCACATTTTCGGCAGCCGTCGCTAAACACGGGGTGGAACATTTTATTACCACCACCGGGCCGCCCGTTTTTGCAAAACCTCGGCGCTTGGACGCAGCTAAACTGACCATAGCGCGCGAGGAGTTCGCCAACCTGGAGAGGTTGGGCATCATCAGGCGTTCAAACAGCCCATGGGCTTCCCCGCTACACATGGTCCCTAAAGCCGACAGTTCGTGGTGACCTTGCGGGGATTTCCGCAGGTTGAACAACGCCACGTACGACCGCTACCCGATCCCTCATATCCAAGATTTTTCCGTTCACTTGGCAGGAGCGCACGTTTTTTCTAAAATAGACTTAGTGTGCGGTTACCACCAAGTCCCAGTGCGAGCTGAGGACATACCCAAAACAGCGGTGATAACTCCATTTGGTCTATTCAGGTTTTTGCGCATGCCATTCAGGCTTAAAGGGGCTGCACAGACGTTCCAACACATGACGGATGCGGTGCTGCGCGATCTCCCTTTCGTATTTGTCTACCTGGACGATATCTTGGTAGCCAGCGCGTCCGAAGACGAACACAAAAACCACCTCACGGCGGTTTTCCGGAGGTTGGGAGAGCACGGTTTAATAATCAACCCAGCAAAGTGTCAGTTCGGGATGACGCAGATTGATTTTTTGGGGCACCGCGTCTCTCCCGAAGGAGCGGTTCCGCTGCCTGACAAAGTGTGCGCGGTAGCAGATTTTCCCCGACCGCAAACGGTCAGGGCGTTACAGGAGTTTTTGGGAATGGTGAATTTTTATAACCATTTCCTCCCCCGCGCAGCGCAGCTCATGCAACCGCTGTACGCCGCGCTCAAAAAACAGAAACCCGCGAATAAGATCGAATGGTCCCCAGAGCGAGAGCGGGCATTCTCGGAAGTCAAGGCAGCCCTGGCAAACGCTGCGTTGTTGGCACATCCAGACCCAACGGCCCGCATAGCGCTCACTACTGATGCGTCAGATGTGGCCATAGGGGCGGTCGTGGAGCAGCGTGTAGCCGGGGCTTGGCAGCCGCTCGCCTTTTTCAGCAGGACTTTGCGCGATAGTGAACGTAAATACAACACGTTTGACAGGGAGTTGCTGGCTCTCCACTTGGCCATTCGCCACTTCCAGTTCTGGCTGGAAGGGCGCTGTTTCACCGCGTTCGTTGACCACAAGCCACTAACATTCGCGATGGCCAAGGTTTCAGAACCGTGGTCGGGCCGGCAGCAGAGACAGCTGGCTGCAATCTCAGAGTTTACTACCGATATTCAGCATGTGTCGGGTAAACTGAATGTAGTGGCAGACTGCCTCTCACGCGCCGTGGCGGCCCCGGTCCGCGTGGGGATAGATTACACAGCCATGGCCGCGGAGCAGGTTAGTGACGCGGATGTGCGTGCGCTCCAGTCTGGACCAACAGGGTTAAAGCTGGAGAGCAGGGTGCTGCAAGATGGTATCCCCCCCTAATCTGCGATGTCTCCACTGGGTGACTGCGTCCCGTGGTACCGGCCGCGTGGCGCCGCCGCGTTTTTGACTCGGTTCATTCTTTAGTGCACCCGGGAGTGCGCACGTCAGTCAAGATGGTGGGAGAGAAATTTGTGCGGCCGAGCCTTCGCAAACAAGTGAAAGAGTGGGCAGCAGCCTGCATGGCGTGCCAACGAGCCAAAGAACACAGACACACGAGGGCTCCCTTGGAGCCGTTTCACATCCCGGCTAAGAGGTTCGACCATGTTCACGTGGACCTCGTGGGCCCCCTCCCACCATCACAGGGGTGCATGCACCTTCTGTCGATGGTGGACCGCACCACGCGCTGGCCGGAGGTGGTTCAACTGGAGTCAACCACAGCTGAGGAGGTGGCGCGCGCGTTTTTAACAGCATGGGTGGTGCGTTTTGGAGTCCCGTCGGACATTACGTCCGACAGAGGTCCTCAATTTGTTTCTGAACTTTGGTCAACAATGGCCCACAGCCTGGGTGTCACAATTCACCGCACAACCGCGTACAATCCACAGGCTAATGGGTTATGCGAACGTTTTCATAGGTCATTGAAAGCAGCTCTCAGGGCGTCACTGACGGATGCAAATTGGGTAGACAAGCTACCGTGGGTTTTATTGGGGTTACGTTCTGCGCCTAAAGAGGACTTGGAGGCTTCCCCAGCTGAACTCGTTTTTGCACAGCCACTTCGGCTGCCCGGGGAGTTTCTCCCAGATAATCCTGCGCCGGGCAGCAACCCGTCTCAGCTGTTGCAGCGTAGCATTGACACAGGCACGCTGCCGGGCCCTTTCCACCACAGTTTTCCACGCGTTTTTGTACCTAAAACTTTGAAAAACGCAGAGTTTGTTTTTGTCAGACACGATGCACATCGCCCCCCACTGTGACCACCTTATGATGGACCGTTCAGAGTGCTGGAAACAGGGGACAAGCATTTTTTGCTAGATTTGGGGGGTAGGAGGGAAAAGGTTGGCATAAACAGACTCAAACCCGCTTTTGTTGTGGCGGATGAGCAAGTGCTGTTGGCGAGGGCCCCTCGGCGTGGAAGACCCCCACGGGGAGCTTCCCAGAGTAAAATTTCCCCAGAACACCCGTAGGGACTGACAAAAGGTTTTCACCCCCAGACAGCAGCTCCCCAGCATGACTGCGCCGCGGAGGCGGTGAATCCTGCTTACAGCAGATACGGGAGAAGACTGAAGCCCAAGCAGCATGTGGATTGATGTGTAATGATTCTGTCACAGCATGCAGACTGTTATTCTTTTGTTCGATCCAATATGCTCGGGTGGGTGGGTAGTGTAGCCGCCAGGGGGAAAACATAATGCCTCGCATCTTAGATAAGAACAAAGTGCAGAGTTTCCTTGGAGATAACAGGAAGTTGTGAAAGTGTGATCTTTTGTGTGTCAGAGACTGCTTGGAGGATCCTTTGTGTGTCAGAGACTGTGAGGGGGATGTTAAGGGATTAAGGAAGTGAATGCAATGTGACCTTTGATGTGAATGCAATGTGACTTTTGAGCTGTAGGGAGACCTGAGTATTTAAGGGACGAGTTTTGTCTGAGATGTCCTCTTTCTACTATGCTCATGTTGGAGGTGTGTAATAAACTGCTTGAGACAAACCTGCCTCGTCATTTACATACTCCACAATCTATGCTTTTATTTCATCTCGGCTAGATTACTGCAGCACACTTTACGCCGGTGTCAGCCAGTTATCTCTTTCGCGTCTACAGCTAGTTCAAAACACCACTGCTCATCTTTTAACAGGTATGCGTAAAAGAGATCACATCACACCCATTTTAGCTTCACTTCACTGGCTGCCCGTGCATTTTAGAATTCATTTTAAAATTCTTTTATTTGTTTTTAAATCCTTGAACAGTCTCGCTCCGCCTTATCTCTCTGAGCTTGTGCATCTCTACGCTCCCACCCAGTCCCTCAGGCCAACTGAACAGCTGCTCCTGGGGGTGCCAAAGGCAAAGTGGAAGCTCAGAGGGGACATAGCCTTTTCTGTCACAGCACCCTGGTTATGGAACGATTTACTTCTGAACATTAGACAAGCACCTTCACTGTCCATTTTTAAAACCTGTCTTAAAACGCACTTTTACTCCCTGGCCTTCAACCCAGTGTGAGACATTGATTTTATTGAATGAAATAGATTTGTATTTATTTATTTACTTCTTTTACCTTTTATTTTATTGTTTCTATTGACTGTGGTTCTATATTGTTGTTGTGTTAGTGTCCTGCTTCTTGCTCTTGTGTTTTCATGTGCGTTCTTGCTGTACAGCACTTTGAGTAGCAAGTGTTGCTTTTTAAAGTGCTTTATAAATAAAGTTGATTGAGTGGCAGTTTAATAAGAGGCAGAGTGTGAAGCTCAGCCAGCCAGACATTCCAAGCTCTCAGGATCTCTTCAGGGAGCAGTGGGTCATCCCATTCCTGTGGCTTGTCCCACAGCCGCTGGACAAGAATTTTAGCTCTGGTTGTAAAAAGGAGAAGGAGGTCCAATGGGTCATATTGCCTTGCTAGGACTTGGTACACCTTGTGCATGGTTGGGACGCCACAGTCCACTGGCTGATGTCTGTAGCCAAGGGTATCGGAAGGGTAGTGTCATCTTAAGCCTAGATTACCCTTTTGCATGTCCTCCTTGTCTCGTGAGAGCCAGTGCTCAGTGCCATCAGAAAGAGCTTCTGGGGGGAGATGGCTGATTACAGCTGGGTCATTGGTGATCCACTGTCTGATACCAAACTCACCAGATGACAGTAGAGATTTTAGCTTGCCTAACAACTGCTTGGCTTCAGTTGCTGATGGAAGGCTTTGCAGACATTTATCAACATAAAAACATTTCTCTACTGATAATCTGACATCCTCCTCTGGACTGTTGTGGTTGAGGACATGCTGTTGCAGGGGAAAGGTGGCACAACAGGGTGAGCAGGTCGTGCCAAGTGGTAGCACCTGCCACTCATAGATATCAGGGGGAATGTCTCTCTTCAGGTCACGCCACACAAACCTTAGGATGGACCTGTCTTCGGGTAGGAGTTGAACCTGGTGAAGCATGTCCTTTGTATCCCCACTGATGCCTATGCTGTGCTGTCGAAAACGCAGCAGCACTCCAAGGAGTGAAGGCCCTAGTGTAAGTCCAGGAAGAAGAGCATTGTTCAGATTGGGTCCTTTGTATTTGTATGAGCAGTTAAAGACAATGCGGTTCTTCTGGTTATGCTGAACCATGTGGTACAGTATAAACCATGCTTCAGCACCTTCTGCCTGCCTTGGGTCTGTGAGCTTGGCCACATAGCTAGCAGATTCAAGCTTCTTAATCTCAGCACAATAAGCTGCAGCTCTTTCAGGGTCATTCATCAGACGTCTCTCTATGCTCCTGAGGCTCGGCATCATGGCATCTGCAGGGGCTTGAACGGGAGGTGTGTTCTTGCATCTGAGCAGAGGAGTAGCATAGCAGTATACACCCTTCACTTCAACATGTGTAGTCTTGCTTTCTAGTAGGGCAATGGCTTCTTGATCCTCCTTCGAAAATGTTGCCAGCTTCTCATTGTGGAAAGGTAATGTATCTACTTGCCAGAGGTGCTCAACATTACGGAGTAGCTCTGTGGTAGCAGAGTTTGTGGAGGTGAAAAGGCAAGTCTGTGACTGGCAGGATTGTGGCAGTCCCCTTGCTGGGCTCTGTAAGGTCCACCCAAACTTGGTTCGGATGGCTGCAGGTCCCCCTGGTGGCTCACTTAATACTGGCTCGATGGGAGTTATGAGGTGAGCCTGATCACTGCCTATGAGCAACAGGGGTTTAACTCCTTCAAATGACTCAAGGGGGAGACCTCTCAGGTATTTATACCTCTTCTGTAGATCAACCACTGGGTATGAATGGTGAGCCATGCTGAGGCATTTAGAAGTGAAGGTGCCATTGATGTGGCACAGTGTGTGAGGATGAGAGGATGATGAGAGCTTAAAGGATAAATTGGTTCCATAGATGTGTAGTGAAATTAAAGGGTTTTATAGGTAATTTAATGTTGGTACACGTATTAGTGTAAATATGAATGCGAGTAGGAATGAAGATTTACTTTCATCACACTCAATTCCTCGTTAGGGCACCATCCACGTTTTATTGAGGTGGAAACTCTTATGCACAAAGACTTAAGCTTAAGAATTTAGCAATTGGTAAGTTAAACCTTAGTTAATAATCCTATTGAAAATATTTGATCAGTCTCATAATAAACCCTTGTGTGAGTTCTTGTCTCTGATGATCAAGAAGATGGGCATGAAATCAAACAATAACTCCCATATGTCTTTCAGTGATTTAATAAGGAATGTCAGAATAGGTTAACATATTTGCATAACTTTAAAACAGAGAATTTACATGCATCACGGGCATCATAGACTGTTACTGAGTTACTTATGAATCAAACATTTGTGGAACCACATGAAGCATAGTTTAATTTGTCAGTATACTGGAAATTGGAAAACCATAAAATAGCATTGGTTGAGAAAAGTGGATGTAATTTTAGAAGATGATTTAGAAAATGATAATTAGCTTTATAAAAAAATAGAAAATTTGTTTTACTTTGAAAAAGAACATAGATTAATAAAAGACAACATGCATTTTGAGATTCTGATGGGTGTTTGCATAAAATTAGGTTCAAAGAATTTATACCAGGAATATTCTGAAGACAAGTGTAAATTACATAACAGACCGTCAGCCGCAGAAACTTTGCGTCCCAGTGGGTAGCAGGCAGGTCCACTGGATTCTGTTTCACTGGACCAGCGTGGGTCTGTGGGGAGACTCCATACCACTGTTAGGGCCTCCTCCCAGGATCACAAAGGCTGGTCTCCAGCAGGCTGGGTGAGGTCTCCACTGATGTACTGAAGAAGGAATTAGTTTATGGTGCAAAGTCTCATCAGAAAGTCAAATTCAGAATCAGAATCAGAATCAGAATCAGGTTTATTGCCATTGTTCATGTAGTACACAAACTAGGAATTTGTCTCGGTACAATGCTGCAACATTAAACATGATAAGATAAGAGAAATAAACTATACATGTAATAAAGTGTAGGATAAGATTAAGTGATACTGGTCAACAGTTAAAATATATATTAGCCAGCAGCAGATACTGTGGAGAACTATATAGTGCAGTCGGTAATGCAGGAAGAAAACAGTGATGATTGACATGAGTCTGGTTGAGCTGCTGTACATGGTGCACGAGAGTCACTTAGTGTTCAGCAGTCTAATGGCAGAGGGGAAGAAGCTGTTCATGTGACGGGAGGTTTTAGTCTGGATGGACCGAAGTCTTCTACCAGAGGGGAGGGGGGCAAACAGTAC
Source organism: Pholidichthys leucotaenia (assembly GCA_020510985.1). Classification (NCBI taxonomy): domain Eukaryota; kingdom Metazoa; phylum Chordata; class Actinopteri; order Cichliformes; family Pholidichthyidae; genus Pholidichthys; species Pholidichthys leucotaenia. The sequence goes on from CM035845.1 coordinate 179,932,076, forward strand.
ATGACCAGGGTGTGAGGGATCGGCTATGATCCGGCCAGCACGCCTCCGGGTCCTGGAGATGTACAGATCCTGGAGAGATGGGAGCTTGCAGCCGATCACCTTCTCAGCAGTGCGCACGACGCGCTGCAGCCTTAGTCTGTCCCTGGCAGTGGCTCCTGCGTACCACACGGTTATGGAGGTGGTGAGGATGGACTAAATTACATCACAAACTCATTTCTTCCGATGTTGGTGGTTTAAATGAGTTGATTTAAGCTTTAAAAATAATAAACAAGGACTTCCGGTCTGGACGCCATGGCGACTGCAGCTTAACACTGAAGCTCTCAGACCCAATCCAAGAAAATACCTTGAAAATCAAACTTAACGGATTTTTGGAGGAGTGAAAATCAAAAGACAAAATCATAATGTCTAAAGGAAAACAGAAGAAACTGAAATTTTCCAGGCCAGGACACGTATCGGTCGGAGAATCTGAACTGGAAGATCTCCGTTCAGAAGACGAGGAACTGGTTGTAGCTAACAAAAAGGTTAGCTTAAAATCGCTTTTTGAAGAGCTACGACGATTTCGCCGAGAGGTTACGGCCGAATTTCGGGAATTCAGAGACGAATTAAAAAGGACAAACAGCAGAGTGGACCAGGCCGAGAACCGAATCTTGGAAGCAGAGGAACGAATAAAAGTGCTTGAAGATTCTGTGCTGGACCTACGCAAAAGACAAGCATCTATAGAGGCTAAGCTAACCGACCAAGAAGGAAGACAGAGAAGAGACAATATAAGAATTCATGGTCTGATAGAAGGAGCCGAAAACGGTTTTAACTCAATGGCAGAATGCGTGGAATCTTTACTAAGAGAGAAATTGGATATTCCACAAACCACCGACTTGAAGATAGAAAAGGCACATCGTTCATTAGCCGCTAAGCCAGCAGCGGAAGCGCCCCCACGTTCGGTGTTGGTAAGATTTTCCAATTTCAAAATAAAACAAGAGGTTGTAAGACTGGCCTGGCAGAAAAAAGGATTTATGCACCAGGAGAGAAAAGTCTTCGTGGAACACGATTACGCCCCGGAGGTCCTTAAAAAGCGCAGGGAATACAATGACGCCAAAAAGGTACTACGTGAGAAGAAACTGCGCTTTCAGACGCCATTTCCTGCGAAGTTAAGGGTCTTCTACAGCGAAGAAACATGTCTCTATAATTCGGCGGAAGAAGCAACAGCTGACATGGCGAGAAGAGGGCTCCTGGTAACGGTATTTAAACCCGCAGCAGACCCGAGTGAGAAGATCAAAGCGCAAACATGGACAACACAGAGACCTTCAAAATCCACGGGCCAGCAGCGGGAAACCCAGCGCCAGAGCGTCGTGGATAAACTGTCCGTTTTCAGGTTGGAATAGCGACCATTTTTTTTTTTTTGAGTCAATCTGCACATCCAACCCTCCTCCTACAAGGTAACAAACATTAAAGGAGATGCGTATTCAGCATGTGGTAAAACATTTCATGGAACAGTCATAATATTTGAAACAAATAAGTCTTTTTTTTTTTTATTTAAGTTTTTGTAAAGGGTATACAGGTCATTACAGCATTGCGTTGTTTACATTTTCATCACGCGTTCCCTTATTTTTTGCTATTTGACAACATTGGTAGGATAGTTATTACAACACCCCCTTTTTTTTAAAGTGAAAGAAAAAAGAGAAATTAAAGAGAATTAAATAAAAAAAAAGAATAAACAAACAAACAGAACAGCAAAAAACAAACAAACAGAAAATTAAGTAATTAAATGTAAAAGAGTATTTGAGTAGCATTGGAACAAAGAGCGGGACCATTATTGAAATGGTATTTGTCAAAGATTAGATCTAATGGAAGACACATATGTGATCCAGGGCTGCCAAAAGTTCATGAACCCATCCATGTCCTGTCTCAGTGCGAATGTCAACTTTTCCATCGAGTAAATGTCTTGAATCACGTTAATCCAATCTTCAGGTGTAGGACAGTCCTTCAGCATCCATTTTTTAGTTGGGGCTTTTTTACTTGCCAATATTAAAACATTGAATAAGTATTTACCTCCTCGTCTTTCCAGTGAGTCCGGTAGTAAACCCAAATACAAAGTTACAAAAGAAAAGGGAACTGTTATTTTGAATATTTTCCCCAATATTGTCTGTACATTGGTCCAATATTGGTGGATAACTGGGCATGACCAAAACACATGAAAATGATTTGCAGTCTTTTCACCACACAAGCGCCAACAGTTCAACCCCTTATGGGTAAATTTGTTTTGTGCAGGTGTTCTGAAAAATCTTACCAAGTTTTTCCATCCAAATTCTCTCCACTGCAGGGATGAGGTACTTTTCCATTGCTGTTTATTTAGCTTTTCCCATATTTCCAATTGTAAAGTGAAATTCCCCTCTTTTTCCCATCTCTCTTTTATATATGATGTGTTGTCTCCTTTTAAGTCTTGAAGACCTTGGTATATTTTAGAAATGTATCTGATCCCTGGGATCCCTTTATATGCCATTAAGAAGACCTTCAGAACACCTGACTGGGCCCTTTCCAAATCCTCCTTTTTAAGTATATTGTTTATGTGGTGTCTAAGCTGAAAGAACCTGTAAAGATCTTGATTTATTAGACCTTGTTTTTTCAAATCTTCAAAACTTCTTAAAGTTTGCCCCTTAAAAAAATCGTAATATTTTATCAGCCCTTTCTCTTTCCACTCTTTAAATCTAGTGTCTGTTTTATTGGGGGTAAAGTCTTGATCATAGGCAATCCATTGCAGAAGTCGATAGGGCTCTTTAGCTTGATTCTCTCTGACTATCTTAAACCAAATTTTTAGCGGGGTCTCTATCCACGGGTTAGTGTTATTCAAAAGTTTAGGTAAGGCATTGTTCCCTATTATCGCCTGTAGGGGAATGCCACATGTTATTTGGCATTCGATCTCCTTCCATTGTGCAGTGTAGACTGGGTTACATATCTCTACTAAAGTTTTAATTTGTGCAGCTATAAAATAGTCCCTGATATTTGGCAGCGCAAGCCCACCTTTGTCTTTGTTGAGCTGTAGGGTTCTATATCTGATTCTAGGTCTCTTGCCCTGCCATATGAATCTTGAGATCCTTCTGTCCAGCTCCTGCCATGTTTTTTTGGGAGGTTCTACCGGTATTGTTTGGAAAAGGTATAGAAGACGTGGAAGTATATTCATTTTGACTGCTTCAATTCTTTGTGCAGTACCTAAGAATGGTATCATATTCCATCTTGCTAGGTCAGATTTTATTTTTGTCACCAGTGGATCATAGTTTAGTGTTATAATTTTGTCGAGTTGTTTCGGGATATTGACCCCCAGATATTTCATAGATTCCAACTCCCAGTTAGTTTTGAGTTCACTTAGTGAATAATGATTTGGGTCATAGTTGAATGTTAAAACTTGGGTTTTATGCATGTTTAAATTGTACCCCGATAAATCTCCATAGTCTGAAAAAACTGAGATTAGTTCTGGTAAAGAAGTGTCTGGCTGCCCTAGGTATATTAAAATGTCATCAGCAAAGAGTGCTATTTTATGTTCCTTCTGACCAAGTGTAATACCCTGAATTTTTTGATTTTGTCTTATCCATTGGCTCAGAGATTCTATGAAGATTGCAAAGAGCAGTGGAGACAGGGGGCAGCCTTGACGACATCCTCTTTCCAGCTCAAAAGATGATGATAAATTACCGTTAATCCTTATTTTAGCTGTTGGTTTTTTATATAATGCCTGTATAGTTCTAATGAAGTTGTTATGAAAATTGAAACTGGATAAGATTCTATATAGGAAAGACCAGTCAACCGAATCGAATGCTTTTTCAGCATCTAATCCCAATATGACTGTATTTAAGTTATATTTTTTTATATGATGAATTATGTGTAAAGTGCGTCGAATGTTGTCTTGTGTCTGTCTTTGTCTTATAAAACCTGTTTGGTCTAAGTGAATTAAGTCTGTCAGTATGTTTTCTACCCTTTTGGCAAGGATAATGGTAAAAAGCTTATAGTCCTGATTTAATACACTGATTGGTCTGTAGTTGGAGCATTCTAGTTTATCCTTTTCAGGTTTAGGTATAACTGCAATGACCCCTTCTCTCCAGGAGGGGGGGATTTCCCCTGTGTGGAGGACATAGTTAAATGTTTTCAGGAGGAGAGGAGAGAGTTGCTGTTTAAAGGTTTTGTACCATTCTGCTGTATAGCCATCTGCTCCTGGGGATTTGTTAGCTTTAAGTTTCATAATTGCTTTTTCCAATTCTTTAGGTTGTATTTCTGACAGTAGTGTTTTATTTTGTGAATCCGTAAGTTGGGGAAGGTTTAATGTGTTTAGGAATGTCTCGGATGCATTTTTATGTTTTTTGTGGGAGTATAAGTTCTTGTAGTAATTCTCGAAGCTTTTAAGAATATCCTGAATTCTGAATTTTATTTCCTTTGATACTGGGTCTCTGATTTTGTAGATTGCTCTTTCTGTTTGTTGTTTCCTCAATTTATAGGCTAGTAATTTTGCCGATTTACTGCCTGCTTCATAGTGTTTTTGTTTCAGAAATGTAAGTTTCTTCTGGATTTCTATTGTGTAGATCTCATTTATTTGATTTTTAATTTCTTTAATCTTGAGCGAGCCATTAGAATGAGTGTTGTCTTTGTGCTCTTTTTCTAGGTTGTTGAGTTCTGACTCTAGTGTGATTAGTTTTTCTTGTCTCAGTTTCTTTTGGGTTGCCAGTTTTGCAATAATTTTTCCCCTTATTACAGCTTTGCACGCATCCCACAGTATTAAAGGGGATACTTCTCCATTATCGTTTTCTTCCAAATATCTGAAAATATCTGATTCCAACTCATCTTTCAGTGGTCCTTTCAGGACATTTGAATTCAACCTCTAGGAAAATGTATTATTTGTGTATTTTTGGATGTTTAAGTCCATATAGATCGGACTGTGGTCAGAGAGATCCATCAGTCCTATTTTACATGTTTTTACTCTTCCAATGTCTCTATTAAACATAAAAAAGTAATCAATCCTTAAGTAAGATGAATGTGGTGTTGAATAAAAAGTATAATCTTTTACATTGGGGTTGAATTCCCTCCATACGTCACAGATTCCCATTTCTTTTAGTAGCATCCGAGTTTTCCTATTTTTTTTTTTTTATTTAAGTTTTTGTAAAGGGTATACAGGTCATTACAGCATTGCATTGTTTACATTTTCATCACATGTTCCCTTATTTTTTGCTATTTGACAACATTGGTAGGATAGTTATTACAACACCCCCCTTTTTTTTTTAAAGTGAAAGAAAAAGTGAAATTAAGGAGGATTAAATAAAAACAAAAAAAAAACAAAAAAACCCCAAATAAACAAACAAACAGAACAGCAAAAAACAAACAAACAGAAAATTAAGTAAATAAAAGTAAAAGAGCATCTGAGTAGCATTGGAACAAAGAGCGGGACCATTATTGAAATGGTATTTGTCAAAGATTAGATCTAATGGAAGACACATATGCGATCCAGGGTTGCCAAAAGTTCATGAACCCATCCATGTCCTGTCTCAGTGCGAATGTCAACTTTTCCATCAAGTAAATGTCTTGAATCACGTTAATCCAATCTTCAAGTGTAGGACAGTCCTTCAGCATCCATTTTTTAGATAGGGCTTTTTTACTTGCCAATATTAAAACATTGAATAAGTATTTATCTCCTCGTCTTTCCAGTGAGTCCGGTAGTAAACCCAAATACAAAGTTACAAAAGAAAAGGGAACTGTTATTTTGAATATTTTCCCCAATATTGTCTGTACGTTGGTCCAATATTGGTGGATAATTGGGCATGACCAAAACACATGAAAATGATTTGCAGTCTTTTCACCACACAAGCGCCAACAGTTCAACCCCTTATGGGTAAATTTGTTTTGTGCAGGTGTTCTGAAAAATCTTACCAAATTTTTCCATCCAAATTCTCTCCACTGCAGGGAAGAGGTACTTTTCCATTGCTGTTTATTTAGCTTTTCCCATATTTCCAATTGTAAAGTGAAATTCCCCTCTTTTTCCCATCTCTCTTTTATATATGATGTGTTGTCTCCTTTTAAGTCTTGAAGACCTTGATATATTTTAGAAATGTATCTGATCCCTGGGATCCCTTTATATGCCATTAAGAAGACCTTCAGAACACCTGACTGGGCCCTTTCCAAATCCTCCTTTTTAAGTATATTGTTTATGTGGTGTCTAAGCTGAAAGAACCTGTAAAGATCTTGATTTATTAGACCTTGTTTTTTCAAATCTTCAAAACTTCTTAAAGTTTGCCCCTTAAAAAAATCGTAATATTTTATCAGCCCTTTCTCTTTCCACTCTTTAAATCTAGTGTCTGTTTTATTGGGGGTAAAGTCTTGATCATAGGCAATCCATTGCAGAAGTCGATAGGGCTCTTTAGCTTGATTCTCTCTGACTATCTTAAACCAAATTTTTAGTGGGGTCTCTATCCACGGGTTGGTGTTATTCAAGAGTTTAGTTAAGGCATTGTTCCCTATTATTGCCTGTAGGGGGATGTCACTTGTTATTTGGCATTCCATCTCCTTCCATTGTGCAGTGTAGACTGGGTTACATATCTCTACTAAAGTTTTAATTTGTGCAGCTATAAAATAGTCCCTGATATTTGGCAGCGCGAGCCCACCTTTGTCTTTGTTTAGCTGTAGGGTTCTATATCTGATTCTAGGTCTCTTACCCTGCCATATGAATCTTGAGATCCTTCTGTCCAGCTCCTGCCATGTTTTTTTGGGAGGTTCTACCGGTATTGTTTGGAAAAGGTATAGAAGACGTGGAAGTATATTCATTTTGACTGCTTTAGTTCTTTGTGCAGTACCTCAGAATGGTATCATATTCCATCTTGCTAGGTCAGATTTTATTTTAGTCACCAGTGGATCATAGTTTAGTGTTATAATTTTGTCGAGTTGTTTCGGGATATTGACCCCCAGATATTTCATAGATTCCAACTCCCAGTTAGTTTTGAGTTCATTTAGTGAAAAATGATTTGGGTCATAGTTGAATGTTAAGACTTGGGTTTTATGCATGTTTAATTTGTACCCCGATAAATCTCCATAGTCTGAAAAAACTGAGATTAGTTCTGGTAGAGAAGTGTCTGGCTGCCCTAGGTATATTAAAATGTCATCAGCAAAGAGTGCTATTTTATGTTCCTTCTGACCAAGTGTAATACCTTGAATTTCTTGATTTTGTCTTATCCATTGGCTCAGAGGTTCTATGAAGATTGCAAAGAGCAGTGGAGACAGGGGGCAGCCCTGACGACATCCTCTTTCCAGCTCAAAAGATGATGATAAATTACCGTTAATCCTTATTTTAGCTGTTGGTTTTTTATATAATGCCTGTATAGTTCTAATGAAGTTGTTATGAAAATTGAAACTGGATAAGATTCTATATAGGAAAGACCAGTCAACCGAATCGAATGCTTTTTCAGCATCTAATCCCAATATGACTGCATTTAAGTTATATTTTTTTATATGATGAATTATGTGTAAAGTGCGTCGAATGTTGTCTTGTGTCTGTCTTTGTCTTATAAAACCTGTTTGGTCTAAGTGAACTAAGTCTGTCAGTATGTTTTCTAACCTTTTGGCAAGGATAGTGGTAAAAAGCTTATAGTCCTGATTTAATACACTGATTGGTCTGTAGTTGGAGCATTCTAGTTTATCCTTTTCAGGTTTAGGTATAACTGCAATGACCCCTTTTCTCCAGGAGGGGGGGATTTCCCCTGTGTGGAGGACGTAGTTAAATGTTTTCAGGAGGAGAGGAGATAGTTGCTGTTTAAAGGTTTTGTACCATTCTGCTGTATAGCCATCTGCTCCTGGGGATTTGTTAGCTTTAAGTTTCATAATTGCTTTTTCCAATTCTTTAGGTTGTATTTCTGACAGTAGGGTTTTATTTTGTGAATCCGTAAGTTGGGGAAGGTTTAATGTGTTTAGTAATGTCTCGGATGCATTTTTATATTTTTTGTGGGAGTATAAGTTCTTGTAGTAATTCTCGAAGCTTTTAAGAATATCCTGAATTCTGAATTTTATTTCCTTTGATACTGGGTCTCTGATTTTGTAGATTGCTCTTTCCGTTTGTTGTTTCCTCAATTTATAGGCTAGTAATTTTGCCGATTTACTGCCTGCTTCATAGTGTTTTTGTTTCAGAAATGTAAGTTTCTTCTGGATTTCTATTGTGTAGATCTCATTTATTTGATTTTTAATTTCTTTAATCTTGAGCGAGCCATTAGACTGAGTGTTGTCTTTGTGTTCTTTTTCTAGGTTCTTGAGTTCTGACTCTAGTGTGATTAGTTTTTCTTGCCTCAGTTTCTTTTGGGTTGCCAGTTTTGCAATAATTTTTCCCCTTATTTCAGCTTTGCACGCATCCCACAGTATTAAAGGGGATACTTCTCCATTATCGTTTTCTTCCAAATATCTGAAAATATCTGATTCCAATTCATCTTTCAGTGGTCCTTTCAGGACATTTGAATTCAACCTCTAGGAAAATGTATTATTTGTGTATTTTTGGATGTTTAAGTCCATATAGATCAGACTGTGGTCAGAGAGATCCATCAGTCCTATTTTACATGTTTTTACTCTTCCAATGTCTCTATTAAACATAAAAAAGTAATCAATCCTTGAGTAAGATGAATGTGGTGTTGAATAAAAAGTATAATGTTTTACATTGGGGTTGAATTCCCTCCATACGTCACAGATTCCCATTTCTTTTAGTAGCATCCGAGTTTTCCTATTTTGAGTGTTATTTTGATGTGAAGAATTACCTGTTGCATCCCAGTATGGATTCAGTCTTAGATTGAAGTCTCCACCACATATCACTAAACCTTGGGCTTTAGTTATCATTAGGTCGAATACATTTTTATAAAATTTCCCTTTAGCCCCTGGTGGTGCATATACATTCAGCAGGGTGATATCTTCTCCCTCTAGCCGCCCAATTACCAAACTGTACCTCCCTTCTTTATCTTTGTGTTCTGATTTTTTTTCAAATGTAATTTTGGTTGATATCAATGTTGCTACTTCCCTCCTCCTCCCTGATTTATATGAAGATGAAGAGATCATTTTAAACCCTTATCTATTGAGTTTAGTGTGTTCCACGTCTGTTAGGTGGGTTTCTTGTAAAAATATTATTTCTGCTTTGTCTTTTTTCATTTTGCGTAGAATCTTGGATCTTTTAACTGGATTCAGGATCCCTTTTACATTATATGAGGCTATTTTGGTTACACCCTGTTTC